>CACVCL010028233.1:0-110975 GCA_902729485.2 Mus minutoides
AAAAAAAAATTATAGAGGTATCAGCTATTTCGAAACACCTTCCACGGCTTATCTTACTGGTAGGGAATATCTGTGTCCTGACAACCACTGAGTGAGAAATATGGGCCCACAGACTGGGAATGGAACAGGCAAAGAAGGGCGTGTCCTCTACGGAAGAGAAGGGCGTGTCCTCCATGGAACATTCCTAAGCAAAGGCCCCAGGAACAGGTTGAGTAATCAAGAATACAGGTGCCAGTCAGTGTGACAGCTAAGCATCTCCCTGGAACACCCAACCACACCCTAGGACTTGACTGGGAAGTCAGTGTGGTCCTACAACCAGAAGACCCACGGGCAGAAGACTGGCTGGTCATCTCTTCCACCTTTCCCTTCCCTTTACTATGGACTCATCCACTTTACAGACCTCCATGTTCCTGCTTGCCACAGAGAAGCCTAAGGTGTCAAAGGCTAGCATGTCAGTACCACCTCGGGGCTTTTTAGAAACAGACTCTTGAGTCCCTCTGATGTCAAATCTGTGTCCTTAGCAGGATGACCTGGGGACCTTCATGCACACTGATGTCTCAGGCCACTGTTAGGGGACAGCGTCAGGCTGGGTTCCCCTGGGGCTGATTTACCAGGCTGTGCCCAACCTTCCCTTGACATTCCCAGGCGATTTCAATGCACTGGCCGTGTTGGGCAACAGAGCACGAGGGCTTCCTCCATCCCTGGCCACTTCCGCCCCTTCAAACATACCAGACACTGGTTAAATGCCAAAGTCACTATGAGGAGAAATAAGCCTAGATGAAGAGGAATGCCACTGCCCAAGAGCTCCAACTATGGCTGACGGATCTTCTGTCTTGCGCTCCTTCCCTCTGGCCACGCGAGGGGCTTGCTCTGCTTACAAGTAGACTGTTTTTTAGGTAGGAGCCAGTCCTAAATGAAAGGGAGCTTTCCCAGGGCAGTATGGAGGGAAGATGCACTACTGTTGGTGAGGCCTCTTTGCAGGGAACAACTTGTTAGCATTCTGTCTAAAGGCCACCCCACAGTTACCTGGCAACAGCCAGGTAGGCCTGATCCATTGTAAAAGGGGCTGCCTGCCCCCTCCTCCCTCTCTTGCTTCCCTGTTGCTTCTCTCTTGCCCTCTTGCTCTCTCCATGTGGTTATGACTGACTTCTACTTCTCTACTCTCTCCCTCTCTCTGCCTTAGTCTGCCTCTACTACCCTCTTAACTCCCCTCCCTATGTCCTGAATAAACTGCATTCTATACTATACCGTCATGTGGCTAGTCCTTCAGGGGGAAGGGATGTCTTGGCATGGGCCTGCTGAGACATTCCTTTCCCCCCCACACCTCACCACACCCCCATAGAACATACCCCCTCTCTCTTTATCTTTTTATAAACACATCACAACTCACCCCAATATTCTTGGGACTCTCCCAGAATGAGTCCTGAAAGTCTCATATCTTAGACATGCCTGAGTTCCAAGCATGTCAGGATGGCTGTTCCCGAAGGGCCCCTCCAGTCCATGCTGGCCCTCTCTCTCCTGCACAACCCCCACCCCCAACCCCAGCCCCTCCCAACTCCTACTTTGCTCACGCTTTTCCCTCAGTCTGGAACATTCTTCCATGGCCTAGGTCACACTTTCTTCCAGCTCCCAACTCAAATGTCATTTGTCTGGCCTATTCCCAATCCCAGGCTCAGTAAACCCACTCTCTTCTGCAGGGCACATCATGTCCTTTCCCGGTTCTTGACAGTTTGTGTTTGTGTTTGATGGCCTCCCTCCCTCCACTGGGAACATCATAAGGACTAGGAGTGTATCCGTTCTCTTCATGCCACGGGCCCAGAAGAGATGGTTAATAAATGCTGGCTGAAAGAGCCCATGCGCCTATCTGTCAGTTCTGTATCCAGACCTCTGGTCTCCATGGCACGGTTTGCTCTGAACCTGTTCTCCCTCCCTTCAGAGACAGCACCGAAACTCAACTGGGACCATGGCTTCTCTCTCAGAGAAAAGGCTCATTGCATCCTCTCTGGATGCTGGTTCAGTTGTCCTCCGTCGACTCTGTGAGGGGGAGAATGTTCAACTTTTCAACAGAGTCATCCAGCTAGACATAGTGGAGAGCTCTTGTAATCTCAGGAGTTGGTGAGGGGTAGGGGGGGAGGTGCAGGCAGGAGGGTCGGGAGTTCAAGGCCATCTCTGGCTACATAAAGAGATTGACATTAGCCTGAATTTAAACAAAACCCCATCTCAAAACAGAGATAGAGAGAGACAGACAGACACCAGGAAGGGCTCCTCAAGAGTTGTTGGTTCCTCACCCTTCTTCCTCTCTGGTAAGTGGAAGGGTGATGAATGAGGCTCCACAAAGCAACCATGGGCATGGGAGCCATGTTCAGTGTAGACACACAGTAGAAGGAACGGAGGGAAATGAGAAACCAACTGTAAAGAAAAGGCTCTGGACCACAGACACCACGGACCCCATCTCGGCCCTGGGGGCTTATTCTGTGCTCCAACATAGATAAGAAACACTCTCCTTCATCTGGCACTGCGCTGTCACTCCATGAGAGCAGAACCTGGCCCGGTGGCCCCTTCTAGTCCTGAGCGTCCATGCTCAAAGCACGAGGAGGCACCACTATGTCTCTCGTCCCTTAATGATACGCCCCACCTAAATCCAGAACGGAAGCGAGAGTATGAAGTGGTCACCTGGCAGGAAGGTTTTGACACAGCGGGATGAAGGGGGAACTTGGAGTCTGGCCCGAGGGAGCCAAGGGCCCTGGACCTCAGCTTCCTCCCCGTGAAGGGGTGTTGGGAGGCTGGTCTGTCACCTACCGCCTCCCCTCTCCAGAGGTCTCTTCCTTTCAGTGGGTTTGTGTGTTATGCAACAGAGGGGATAACAAGTTCGCACAAGGCATGGGATTTTAAATAGCTATGAACTGACTGACCTTCAGCTAAGCTCAAAACATCATTCAAAGATAGCCCCACAGCATGGATGCCCTGGGTGTGGACATAAGATCTAGCCAATCTGGATAAATGGCAGCATAGCCTCGACCCTTAGAGGGGCAAGCTTGCTTCTGCAGATCTGACCATCAGTTGTCCTGAATGCATTGGTTCTGGTAAAGTGCCTCGTGCACATAGGGAGGAGAAAGGGGGAAAGAAGAACCAAGGGAGTGGTTGGGGTCGGGCAGGGAAGAGGAACTGCCCTGAGTGAGGTCCGTCTGGGAGGACACACTGGTGTCTGAAAGCACAAAGAGCAGAAGGCAGGCAACCGTCGGCCATCGCAGCCATCAGCCAAGTGCCCGCACCTGAGCTGAACAAATGTTCAAAACGCAAAGTAGATGAAAGTACCATGGATAATTGATGGAGACACTTTCCATTGAAGTGATGCTTACCTTCACACACAGCAGAAGGGATTCCTGTGCCCAAGTCCCACATGGTACTCAGGTACAAAACGAAGGGACTTGGTATCTGTATTGTTAAGTCCAGTCATTATATTTCCATTTCAAGGTGAGCAGCCCACCTAACCCTCATCTAGATTGGCAAACACCAAGCAAAAGGGCACAGAGTTACCACCACTGCCCATGCTGTCTGCACTTGACTTGGAGCTGGTGGCTGACTGCATGCAGCATTGGCCCCACGCCCTCCTTCCTCACTGCACCTGCTTGCTGCAGAAGTTAACCCATCCAAGTGGCTGCTTCGGGGGCACCGTTTCCCTTTACACAGCCCGAAGGCAAGACGGTGCCTTCCTGTCACAGATCATAAAAGATATTCTCTCAACGTAGCAGCTACTATCCTAAGACCGAGGAATGGATTCTCTCAGCACCAGGCAGGAGGGGACTTAGTTCACTTCTGTTAAACTTGGGAAACTAGGCACCAGGAGACAATCTAGCACTGACCTAGGCAGCAAGCCTGGTGAGCTTCCACCACCAGCTCTATGGCCAGCCAAAGTCCCATGCTATTCAGAAACTGGCTTGTATACAAGAAGGCTGTCCTACCTCCACAGAGGGCAGGGAGCTCATCTCTATGGTGATGGGATAGGGGAGGTTAGTACCTACCTTTCTACCCCTCTCTGAGAGAGGGGGAAGAGAGAGGAAGAGGGGGAGGGGGAGGGGTGTGTGTGTGTGTGTGTGTGTGTGTGTGTGTGTGTGTGTAGGCTATAGGTTGACATCAGGTGCTTTTCTTAATCAAGCTCAGGGACTCATCGAGCCTGCATGCCCAGCAGGCTCCAGGGATCCTCCCCATCCACCGCCCTGTGCCTCCTGAGCATCTCTGAGTACAGACAATGCCACACTGCTCCTGGCTTTTTAAGGTGCATGCTGGGAACTCAGGTCCTCCTGCTTACATGGCTGCACTCATCAACTGAGATTTCTCCCAGCTCCCAGCTCCCTTAGCCCTTGACTTTCAACGACACTCCCTTTCTGTCTCAGCTTGGAACTGAGGGGTGGGGGTGTGCTTCCCAGAGAAAATACGGTGACCACATGGTTAAGACAGCAACAAATGACCTACTATGAAATTCATAATTTAGAAACATGTCCGCCATAATATTTTATGTCCTGCACTTCCTGGGATTTTTATTTCCTAGGACTCCTGGCAACAGTAACAACAGATGGTGTTCCTCCATCTCTTAGAGATAAATGTAAACTTTTAAACCATCTTTTTAATTTAAACACAATGCCACCTGTTTGTCACTCCCCTGAATAAACTGGAAAGTTGTTGGTTGTTTTTTTTTTTTTAATAGACTATATCTAGAACAAAGGGATACTAGGAAAACAAAAACACATACAAAACCTTTCCTCCTGATGTGTTAGAAAGAAACAGCAGTCTTCCATGAAATCAACTGCAATCAAATAAACGGACATAAGAGCTCACCATGAAGACCAGGCTGGCCTTGAACTCATAGAGATCCACCTGCCTCAGACTGGGATTAAAAGCATGTGCCACCATGCCAAGCATAGCTTCAATTTCTGAAAACAGATTATCTGGGTAACCGTCCATTCATTAGATGGGTCAAAGGGACAGAGGAGAGAGGAGAGCCCCCGATGAACGGGTGGACACGTTCATCTGATAACTCCTGAACACTGGTGCTTTCAAGAGCTACGTAGAGCCATGGGAATCTTGGAAGAAAAGACAAAGTTTTACAGTCTCTCTCTTTTCTTGCACACCCAGCCTGTAAGTCATCTCAGTCAACACACTGGCATAAAAATGACAGCCCAGGCTCTCCGCTGAGAACAGGTCCAGTGAGCTAAAGAAGCTCTCGCTGGAACTGCAAGGCCTGCTTAGTCAGATGGCAGGACTGCTTCAGAAGATGACCAGGCAGATGGATGGCTAAGAATCTGCCATAAGTAAAGACCTGGGCCAGTGTCTGCCTCCTAGAGTGACTTGGAACTGGAAGCCATCCACATAGCCACAATGGCTCTAAGCGCCACAGAATGAGAGTGGGGAGAGTCACAGAGAACTCTTTTGCCTCTGTTGCCAGCATCTCCCTACGTAGCACCCAGAGAACACAGTAAGTACCACTATTGGGAAGAGACAAGCATGACACTGGACAAGTCAGCCAGGGTGCTCAACCCACCTGAGAGCCAGAGAAGTTCTCTCTGGTGAACCAAAGTCTATCGGGTAACTCGAGAAGACATTTTTCCTTTAATAACTACACCAGTAAAGAATCTCTACCTAGATAACACATCAGCTTAAAAAAAATTACATGCCATTGGCTAGTCATCCCATAGAAATAAGAGAAGTCTAAAAGTGGAGCAAATAGCAAAACATATCAATTATAGATCTTTGGTTTCAAAACATGTATGTGTGTCTGTCTGTCTCTGAGTCTGTCTGTGTGTCTATAATGCAGTTGTAAGTCCTTAAACCATCTTTTCTTTTTTCAAAGAAGGAGAATATTTCCCTCTCCATTAGAGCAGAACTTGGGATGCCCCCAGCTACTCACACTCCTCAGGACATTTACTAACTGCCTGAGCCCCCTGCTTACCAAGTAGCTCCCCGAGGCCAGAGGTTTTGCAGGCACTAGCCCCCGTAGTCCCGTGGACGTTAAGTTCACACACACCACAGGCATCACTCCTTTCTTGGCTGATAACTGTTCCAGTTCGCCTCTCTCTGTGAGCGTAGACATGCTCACCTTCTGAATTCACCTACCTGCCTAGAGACTAATGTGCTCACCTGTAGAGACAGCGTGCCTAGTGAGGGCATGACACATGTGCTCCACACACAGGGTCAGTGACTAGCGAAGAGCTTGGGCACAAGGGAATGCAGGATATTCAGAAGGCAGTTTTTAACTGGGGGAATAGTCTAGGTATGAGGTTGGGATCTTGGCCGGACAAGTTCCCAATTAAAGCAGTTTTGTATCTGAGGAAGAAACAATAAGTGGCTTCATAACAGAAGGCAAGGATGATAGTTAGAACAGCAGCACTGAGCATTACAGAGTTTTGCATGGTCTGTGAACAACCAGAACAACTTTATATATAATAAGTGCTCTAAGCCGCAGTGGGAGACTAAAAAATGATACTCATTATTTTCTAAAATTTGGCTTAGCTTCAGAACACACTCCCTAGACAAAATCCTTATCCACAACAGCAACATAAAACAAATAATAGAAAGCAAAGCTGCTTCGGATGTGGCTGGAATGCCAGACCTGGCTCATGGTATGCCCCCATTACACACTAGGCCTTCTGTCTCTCAGTCCCAATATCTAGGGTCCATCAAGGAGCTGAGGAGCCCCTCACAGCACAGCTGGGGATGTGCGAGCTGCCAGTGAACTTAGGGACAGCCACGGCTCAAGCCCTCGAAGAGTCATAGACTGTGAAGTAAGATAGCTGAAGGTGAATGAAGGGAAAACAAGCATCACCCTCAGACACAGAGGTCTGCCAAAGACGCCGAAAGGCCAGCTGATTTCACAGCACCATGATATCACCCCTTGTATGTGATGGTGGCTTCTCTGAGGTTTGGAGCACTGGATGAAATGACCTTCAAGATGTCTCATCCTTGTCCAATATTCTGACAGGGTCTCTCTAATAACACTGTCCACAGATGTGTGCCTCCGTGAGTTTTCAATACAGAAACACGTTTAACAATAGTTTCAAAAGACTATCCCCAACCCCTTCTCCATCTCTAATAATTCTATGGGGGTTTCTTCTGTTTTTCTTTGGTTCCTGTCAAGGTTTACTAATCGTCTTAAAAGTGGATCTATGTCTTTCTTTTAGCAAATAGTTAAGAGGTATACCAAAAGGTTGTTTCCATTTCAGCTTGAGTAATTG
The DNA here is from genome assembly GCA_902729485.2 of Mus minutoides. Lineage (NCBI taxonomy): Eukaryota > Metazoa > Chordata > Mammalia > Rodentia > Muridae > Mus > Mus minutoides. Next base: position 7,230 of record CACVCL010028233.1, read on the forward strand.
ACTTTAAGGCCACTGTGGTTTTTTTTGTTTTGTCTTGTTTTTGTTTTTGATCTGTTTTGACAAACAGAACCAGCGAAGATCATCTCCTATGCTCCTAAGTCCTCCCTCAGCAGTTATATTCGGAAGGGAAACGTTTTCCACAATCTGATCCTTGAATCTCACTTTTTCCTGCAAACCTACAGCAGACCCCACCAACTGAAACAAATGAAAGGTCCCTCTCTCTCCTTGGGCTCAGAGCATTGACATGCCTTGGACTTCATGCAGAGAAAGGAAATGTTCTTGGTGGTAATGTTAAGCCAAAGTGGGCATTCTGCAGTCTCCCAAACCAGCTCTTTCTCAGTCATGTCCTTACCTTTGTTTCCAACTTTCTTTTCTCTGCCAAACTAAGGGAAGAAAGGAACAAAATAAAAAATGTTCGACTGGATACGCCCACAGGAAATATTTGGCTAATTCTATAATAACCTGAGGTGCATAAAGGTTAAACAAATGAGTTCATTCTCTAAACGTCTGAGACTTGGGTAATTTAGTCACAGACTAGGCTGGGAGAGGCCTTTGGAATTAACTTGTCCAGCATGCATTTCACGAATGGTTGATGTCTTGAATAGCTGATATCTCCTACCCAGACACTCTAGGGTGGACTGACTCCAGACCTTGTGTCCTGACTCCTAGAACAGTGTTGCTTCCACTACACAACACAGCGCTGTGTCAGAAGCTCCTACTAGGACGGATAGCAGCAATTAGGGCACATTCCTGGTGTCCAGCAACCCCATTTACACACCGAAAGCGAGAACACACACGGCTCAGATTCACTATTAGGCTCACAATCCTTGAGTGGTAGATGGAGAAACACAGGATCCAGCGTGTGGCCCAACAAAACCTAAAGAAACTGAATCACAGACATGGCTGAGGGACCGGAAGAAAGACACATTTCATCTCTAAGATCTTTGGAGAGGACAGACCACTGCTACCCAGTGGGGCAGGGGCCCGAAATGCAATAGCGGATCTGTCACCCTGTCCCCTTGGTGAGTTTTTTTTTTTTTTTTTTTTTTTTTTTTCCCTAAAGTCAAGAGTGTTCTCTGCGGTTTACAATTCTGGTTGCTGAAAAGGTGTGGACCACATCCTCTTAAGGCGCAAACCCCGGTAAGCTTAGTTTACAACCAAGTCGGTTCTCCCCGGAGGACACCGACCGGCTTGTCCACGCGCCCGGGTGCTCCTGGACAGACCCGCCTCTCTCTGATGGCCCGGGGCTCAGATACAACCCACGCACAGCCACGCGCTCTAGGTGTAGCCGTCCCCGCGCCACAAGCACCCTTCGCCCTGCCTCGCCCACCCTCCGCCACCACGACACTCTCCACAGATTGTGCTCATCCCGGCGCCCACCTGAGGTGGTCCGAGCGCGCTCCCGCTCCCGCTCCCGCGGCGCGCTCCTCGGCGCCTCCATGCGGGATGCGCGCCTCCACCCGCGCGCACTCTCCGCAACAGCCCGGCGCCCCACTCGCTTCCCAGCAGCAGCAGCCGCAGTCCGGAGCTCAGCTACTGTGACAGCGTCCGTGCTCCCGCCCCGAGCGCAGACTGACGCGCGGCGCTGCCACTCAGAAGCCGGGGCGGGATCTGGGCGGAGCCTCCGCGCGAGGTTGGCGTGGAGGGAGCGGGGGCGTGGAGAGCTCGGAAGCTCAGCGGTGAGAGCGCTGCGGAGGCGGCCGCTCTGCCCCTGGGGCTGCTCCTCCACGCTCAACCTGGGCGTTCCACCGGTTCGGATCCGGAGTTCTCTCCGGAGCTCTGCACCAGAGCCAGCGAACTTGGGGAAGAGGCTGATGGGCCGAGGGACCGATGCCCCTTACCAGCCCAGGACAGCTTGGTGCCTCGATTCCCTGTTCACCACGGGACCACATTCCTGCTCTGTCTGTGAGAGCTAGAGGCTGGGATCCAGAAGCAACTGCACCCGGGGCTTGTTCCACACTACGTGAGGCAGGGCTTCCTCGTCTTTCTGCAAGCACAATCGGCTAATGAGTGCTTGGAACTGTTTAGGGAAGGAACAAGAGGATTCTTGACAAAAAGTGGTTCCATAAAGTAATTTCTCAATTGTTACAAAAACAATACAAAAAAGCTAACAGAAAAAGTAAATGGCCTAATAAGAAAAAGATACAAGATTTTTTTGCTCCTGATTTCCTAATTTGATGGACCCCCTCCTTTTTTCCAGAAGAAGAAGGGGGGGGAGGGGAGAAGGGAGGAGGAGGGGAGGAGGAGGAGGAGGAGAAGAAGAAGGAGAAGGAGAAGAATAAGAATCCCCATAAGTACTTCCTTTTTCTCCAGTGCAGACAGATTCCAAATACAAAATGACTAGCATGCAGAATATCCTGGCAGCCTCCGGAAAAATAAGCGCCATAACTGAAGAAAGATGTGGAAACAGCCTGGAATTTTGTGTGAGTTCAATAGCTTTAGGGCTATGTCAACAAGTCATTGAAACATTGCAAGTCTCTCTGGATCTCAGAACAAAGGATCAAAAGGATCATAGATCTTTAGTCTTGCCTCAGAAATTCCAGTCAGACTAAAAGCCTGAGACAGCACCAGGCAACTGAGAGAGCTGGCCCAGCGGGACTTGTAGTCTGCCTGTGCATTTTTCCAGATAGTGTATTTCACGAATCCCTGCATTTGCTCGTGAGATTGGTAGTGTAACCTGGGTTCACTGAGGCCCATCTGGTGCCAATGCAGAATTCAAACTAAGGTCTGACCTCAGTCACTCAAACATTTTTCAGCACAAGTTTCACAGAGCATGATTCCAAGCTTGCTGTGTTTAAAAATCTCTTGTCCAACTCAGATATTTAACATTGAGGGGGCCAGTTTTCTACAGGCATAAACCATCCCTTGCATGTCTAGGGGCCTAGTACTCCCACAAAATTAATGACTGAAGACTTAGGCCTGTCTAACGTAAACAAGGTTATGAGCAGTGACCAGAACAAATTGCCTGTTCTAGAAACTGAAAGAGCAGAGTCTAATTTCTTGTGGCATGATAAAATTTACTGGACTCCCTCAACTGCAAAACAAATTAGCCACCCAGGCTCCCTCCCCACCTCACACAAAATAATATTTATGAACACTGCTGTTTAGACTGGCCTAAAATCTCTTCAGTTAATCCACATTTAAGATTTCATGGTTGTCTCTAAAGTTCTGTTCTGTTCCCCCAAGCAAAGTGGACAGCCTCTTAGGGTAATATTTGAAGACCTGAACCTTGAGCCAGACCACCACGCTTGCCTGGACACCAGCCATGTGGTTTTCATGTGGTTAGCATGTTTTGTGCCTCACTCTCCTCACCTGTAAAATGGGACCATAAGACTGTTTTCTCTTTTTCATGGGAGTTGAATGTGTACAACCCTCTTGGGATGATGCTTTGCATGTAAGCATCACATTAACGTGAGTTAAAACATACTCGTAGAGATGCTTTGGGCTACCCTTGTGTGATTTACCAGGCCTTAACAATGAGATTGGATGCTTGGTTTGTTTGTTTTGGTTTTTTTTGAGACGGGGTTTCTCTGTGTAGCCCTGGCTGTCCTGGAACTCACTCTGTAGACCAGGCTGGCCTGTTTGTGTGTTTTTAAGAAGAGATCATGCACCCTTTTGTAGGACAAACACTGGTCAAGAATCCTTAGTGCTGAGCTCACAACTTGAGTATTTAGGAATGTACACACTGACGCTAAAGATGAAGCTCAGCAAAAACTTCACATTAACAGCCCCACCTCAGATCTCCTCACAAAGCCAGCCACCAAAATATCCACCTGAGAATGCCCACAAGCAGAGACGTGCCAAGAACTGTGCTCTGAGACCCTAACTGTTACCCTGGAGCCATCAGAGTGAATATCTAGGGCAATGGCTATAAAGGTTAGCTGCATGATAGATCATGCCCAAGTAAGAAGGGGGAGAGGAAGGTGACAAGGTGGGGGACAGGGAGAGAGGGGTGGGGGAGAGAGAGGGAGAGAGAGACAGAGAGAGAGACAGAGAGACAGATAACTGGGCAGTAATTCCCAACAACTAGCTCAACGAGGAGTTTATTTTTATGACCATTTGAACTCTGACACTGGAATGTGAGTGTCCAGGACCACTGAAGATGTAGCCTAATGTACTTTCCATTGCTATCAAACCATGCATTTTATTCAGGGTTACTTATTCATATACAGCCTAGCCTTGGGCTAGAACAGGGCGATTTTTTCTTTTCACGAGAGCAGTTAAACCCTTTGTACTTTGTTCCCGTAATCATTACAAATCATTTCTATTCAAAGTTTCCTTGGTAGACTCGTTAGTCAATAAGTGGAACCTTTAAGGACCAACTCCCACATGAACACTCCTTCCAAAAGTCCTTTCTTTTATTTTTAGATAAAACTTTATAAGGTGAGCTGTATATACACAAAGGCATCCCTGTTCATTCCAATCTTTCAATCATGTGCTCTTTGCCCTTCAATCAAGCATGCCCCTGAATGTGTCTAGTATGCTTTCTTCTTAAGTTATGATCTTAAACGGAGTGTGTTCACACAGATATCCCTAACTGAGCACACTCAGGCGTGCGGCCAGTGCCAAGTGCTTTCCTCTATGGAAATGTATCTGTGCAATATGTAAAGGCTCCTGAAATAAGCCCCACACTCCCTTTGTTGGAGGAGGGCATTGCTTTAGAAATAGCTCCCATGTGCCCCTGGCTTGTCCCAGGGCTAAGTCATTCTCTACTCTCCTTGGCTGTCTCATCCTTGTAGTCACTAACATGTGAACTCATTGCATTTGGTTACAGACTGGCTTCTACTTCAACATCTTCCTCGAACAGGAAGTTTGCAAAGGGAGATGCAGGGTCCGTTGTTACGATTTGCATACTGAGGAACCAACGTACAATGGACTTCTTCAGTATCCAGGGAATGAACTCGTTGATTGAACGTGTGACTAAAGGCAGTATCAGGCTTCCAGCCAAGAATCAGTGAAAAGTTTCAGCTTACCCTCACTTCCAACTGTCTCAGGCCTAATTATTGTCTTTGTGGATGTGGCAAGACAGGCAGACATAGAATGTATTATTTTGATGGGCCACCAAGATGGCTCGGCAGATAAAGACATTTGCTACCGTGCCTAAGATCTGAGCTGCACCCCTTGGACCCAAGTGGTAGGAGAAGCCCTACTCCTGCAAGCTGTCGTCTGTCCTCCACACAGGGCTCTTCGACACACCTGTGCACACATATGCATGTGCATGCATACACACAAATAATCAAATAAATCTAATTAGAAACCTTTAAAAAGTACCCATTTGAGTGCCAGTAGGTACGTGGTTCACGGGCATTCAGAACATTCACATTGCCCAAGTGTGGTACAAGCCCTCATCCCAGCACTAGGAGAGCTAGGCACATTTCTATGAGTTCGAGGCCAGCCTGGTCTACGTAGCAAGTTCTAGGCCAGCCAAAGCTACAGGGTGAGACCCTGTCTCAGAAAATGAAAAGTAACATTCACACTGAGATGTGCCCATCACCAACCATCTACTTCTAGAATGTCTTTCATCTTCTTACAAGGAGCCCTCAGCCCAGTCTATCATGTGAGCACATTAGCAGAGGGATACCATCTGTGAAGCACAGAGTAAGACACCCACTGAACACTGACTTCCCATTGTCTGCTTCTTCCAGTCCTGGGGTTCACCACTGTGTTCCCTGTCTTGATGAGTTTGGCATTATGGAATCTTACAGACTCTGTCCTTTTGTGACTGGACTCACCTTCCTAGCACATCTCCTAACTCCATCCACATGGCAGTAGGTCTAAGAGCTTCCTTTCTGGGATGCATGGAACTTCATTCTATGCAAACGCCACCACTTAGTCATCATTATCCACCAATAGACACTCTTTGGCCATTGTACAAAATACTGCAGCGAACAGTGGTGAGTACGCACCTCTCTGAGGCTGTTTTTTCACTGTCCCAGAATGGGATTATCAGAAAATATGACATTTCTATGCAGACATTCTTTGAGAAATCACCATATGGTGTTCCACAGTAGAACTGGGACTGCGTGCTGGCCTGGAGATTCAGAGGAGCCAGAGAACCTGGAAGCCTTGCTGTAAGAGGCTGTGTGGGTAGGAAGCATAAGTGGCCCCCCTCCTGTGGGCTCTTCCAGTTCCCTGGGAGAAGCCTGTGGAGCTTGGGATCCAACAGTGGATGAAGATTCTCATTGCTGTTTATCCTTTCCCACACTCAACATCACCATCATCATCACCACCACCACCATCATCATCATCATCATCATCATCATCTCAGTACTGAGCTGTCCCTGGGCCTTGAGCTTAACAGGCAAATGCTGTGCCTCTGAGCTACAGCCATTCCTTGCACTTATTATTATTTCCTTAATGACAGTCAGCCTATCAAATGTTAGGTGATGCTTCCTTATGTTTGGGACTGTTGTTTTTCTAATAAGGTATTGAACATGGAGATATATATATATACACTTATATATATACATATATATATATATATATATATATATATATATATATATATATATATATGTATATATATATATATATTCCTCTGGAGAATGTCAGTGCAGGTATTTGGACCATTTACCAACTTTATGAAATGTCCTCGCTGTTAATATTCCTGCATTTGAGAATTTGAGACATTCTCTTTTTTTTCTCCTTTCATTCTTTGTTGTGTCTTATCTCATTATCTCTTATTTACATGAAGTTCCTGAATCACTGAAAAACCTTCTATACCAAAATCAGTTTAGGTCACAGTCAAGAGGTAATAAGGGCAAAGCTGCTACTGAAGTATAACCTGGCTCTTGTAAGGGCACCTCACCCAGAATCCTACAACCTCCATTTAAATAGGCACAACCACTATCCCAAGAATAGACAGAAAGCAGAAACACAAACATCTTACTGTATCATATCCCAGGTCATCCCACCAGCAAGAGCAGTCCAGGACTCGAACCGTGCTTCAGGCCACATGGAAGGCATTCTCAAAACATGTCAATCCCTTCCCAGGAACTCAACAATCACCAAAAGCCACACATGATCGTTTTCCCAAGATGATCAGTCACTAGAACACTGGGACACCCAGGAATCCTTCTGTCCAGGATTGGTGATGTGCATAGTCATAGCTTAAAGATGGACAGATGCTGGGAGTAGGGTGAAGCCAAGATCCAGCAGGGAGAAGCAGAAACATAAAGCCAAGGCATGGCCTACGGAGGCTGGGAAAGCAGAGGCCCTGGAACAACAGCAAGGCAGGGCTGCCTGCCCAGCGGGGATGGTCAGCTGCTGTGATGGGGGCCTGTCACCTGTCCTAACGAGGCTTTCGGGCCACCATTCAAAGTATGTATTTGAATTAAAAATAAATAGTAATTATTAACACAATAATTGTAAAATGTGTTCTGAATGCTGAAAAATCACAAGTCAAGTAAATTACAACATGCTCTATTAGCCGTTTACACCTTAGTACCTATAAGCCTTGGCTCTTAGAGCAGCTGTTTTTAGGAGAGAAAGCTTAAGAGCTGGGTGGGGTATGGGGGTGTCTGCTGGGATCCCCAAGAAGAGTTGGGAGATGTGGGGGTGGCAGGTGGAGCACTTTGTGACTTTAAGGCACTCCTGAACAGAACATAGGATTTCCTTAAGAAAAAAAAAATGCTATTTTTATGAAGTTGGATTTCTTCGCTCTTCCTCAAAATCTTGACACCTGTGCTGACCTGGCATCTCTGAACTTTGATTCTGGTGTTGGCAGCCCCTGGCTCTGGACCTTCCGGGTTGGCTCCTCCAATCCCAGTGGTCTCAGGTAATCGTTCAGAGAAGCATTTGGAACCCCTGACAATGAATGCTCCCTCTAACTTCCCCACCCCACTCCACCCCCTGCCTTGGGTCATCCTATTACCTGGTCACACGTAGGAGTCTCCCAGGTACTTGTCCAAGTCCTGCTCCTCCAGAGAGCAGGAACAGAGGATGTTCCCTGGGGTCCTCCTGTGTGATGTCTGCCTACCCTCTGTAAGCACATTTCCTGAGCCTCTCTACTCGCTGTCTCCCTCACTGTGCTGACAGGGCTGCAGATGTGTTCCTTCCCACCCTCTGCCAACAGGCTCAATTCTGAGATGTTCTTGTCAACACTGTCACCTCCCAATGGATAATACTTCCTCTTTCGTGCCGGGCAGGGACACCAGGAGTCTGTCCACAAGAAACACGCCAGCAAAGGGAGAGCATGGCTAAATGCTCTGACAGGTGAAACAATGTGGAGAGAGGCAAGATCTACAGTCGTGAAGAAACTCGGTTGGGCTCAAGCACTGATTAAACAAAAGGCATATTTTAAATATCTAGTCAAAGAGGAACAAGAGAGCGCAGCTGTTGTGGTTGTCTGCTCCACCCCACCCAGTTTTCAAGTAGATCCTGGAGTCAGAAAGAGACCAGATTATACTTCTTCTCTGGCCTGCTTACTTGGGGAGACCCCTTGGGCTGACAAACTCCATTCATTGTCCTGCTTTGCTGGCAGGACAAATTCTGCTTCAGGGTTGATGATTAAGAGAGAGAGGGTACAAGCAAGCAGCCGTAGGAGATTGCAGCCTGGAATCTTGTAGCTTGCTACTTGGATGATGATGGAAAATCTTCATCCTTCATGAGCCTTAGTTTTTTTGACAGGATAGATAGATAGATAGATAGATGATAGATAGATAGATAGATAGATATAGGGTAAATATTATAGATGATAGATTAGATGTCTAGATAGATACTTATACACATAGATATAGATGATAGGTGATATATGATAAATAGATATATGATGGATAGATTATAGATGAGAGAGAGAGAACAGGATAGAATTCCTTAGGCCCTATTTGATCTAACAACTAAAATTCTGAGATGAAAATTTCCTCAGACACTAGGTTTAGCTACTTACACATTTAAAAGATAAAGCACCAGGCAGCAAAAGAAAACTTTGCATCAAAATGAGTGACACGGAGCTGAAGATCACTGTGACCTGTTTCCTAAATCAGCATGCCATCTACAATGTGATTGTATTAAGAGGTGGGGCGGTTCAGGAGGTAATTCCATCGTGAGGGATCTGCATTCATGAACAAGATGTGACTTCATAAAAGAGATAGAAAGGAGTGTTCTATGCCCTCATCCCAGTCTGTCACACAGCAGAAGGACACCATCTTTGAAGCAAAGAGTAAGATTTTACCAGACATCAGATTTGCTGGCATTTTGACCATAGGCTTGCCTCCAGATGTGTGGGCAACACATTCCTATTGTTTATAAACATTCATGTTTACTTGTTCTATTATAATAGCCTCAACAGACTGAGGCACAGAGGGAAGACTCATTTCTTTCTTTTGAGAGAGATGCTTCTCTTTCTCTCTAGGGTTGTTCTATGTTGGCTAGACATGCAGTGGGGACTTTGCAGTGGGGACTTCTGCATCCTTTAGGCATTTAGAGAAAAGTGTCACCCTGACAATGAAATGAGCCTGGAAAATCAGACCCAAGACGTAGCCACTCCGGAAGCAGTAGCCCTGATGGATCTGCAGGATACTTCCCAAATGCTTCTCCTTCCTTGTTGCTTTAGTATGAGCCTGTTCACAGCACATTTTCTCTAAGTTACAGCTAAAACGACACTAGCGTCTGGAGAGTACACTGGTTTGGTGGTTTCCATTGCTGTGACAGATAACTGAGGCCTGTTCACCTTCACACTGTAATGAAAAGAGCTGTATTTGGTTTGTGAGGTTTAGAGGCAGAAAGTTCATAGTGTATGCAGCCTGTGATGGGAGCTTTGTAGCCATGTTTGTGTGTGTGTGTGTGTGTGTGTGTGTGTGTGTGACTGTTGTTGAAGATGGAGCTCAGAGTGTCACACATGAGCTCTCTCCCACAGTACACCACAGCCAAGATCACTCTTTTATAATGACTGATTTGAGGAAGCCATTAAGGGTGCACTCAAACCCAACCCCACCTCAAGCACATTCCACAGAGAAAAGTACACACAGAAAAATCTTGATACAATAACTCCCTAAGAATCAGATGCAGATATTTGCACCCAGCCAATGGACCCCTGTTGTTGAATTAGGGAAGAAGCTGAGGGGAAGGGTGACCCTGTAGGAGGACCAGCAGTCTCAATTAATCTGGAGCCCCTAGATCTCTCAAACACTGGACCATCAAACAGACAACATACACCAGCTGATATGAGGCCCCCAACACTCATACAGTAGAGGACTTCCAGGTCTGTGTTAATTCAGAGATGATGCACCTAACCCTCAAGAGACTAGAGACCCCAGAAAGTTTAGAGGTCAGGTGGGGTGGGGGCATCCACATGGAGACAGGGGGTGGGGAGGAGGTATGGGATGTGGAGCAGTCAGATGGTGCATGGGGAGGGGCGGGGAATAGAATATGGGATGTAAAAAAATAAATTAAAAATAAAATAAACTTAAAAAGATTAAAGTTTGTTCTTATTTTTCTTTGCACATCTTTGAGTATTTTTTCCAAACTCTATACAATTATTATAACTGGTCTAAGTTTTAGTTATTATTTTAGCACAGTGTTGTCTTAGGAACTTGCTGTATCCTAGGGGATCCCGCCTTTAATTGCTGACGTTTGAACGAGTAGTGGTTAGGATTTGATCCATCACTGACCTTACTTGTGAGGTAGCCTGTCATTCATGCTCTCAGTTCTAGACCATGACAGTATGCTTTTTTTGTAAAGGACCAGATGTCAACATCTGTGGCTTTGCAGGCCACATTCTCTGTGTCAATCACTCACCTCCGCTGTTGTGGCACCAACGTGAGTGGAGATGCTTTCTAAACAAACATGGCAGTACTCCAGTAGTACTTTATTCAGGGATGCTGAAATTCAAATGTAAAACTATCTCACCCCACTCCACTAGAGTGGGACATTTGTAGAAACAGCCTTCCTCTGTCTTAGACACCAGTATGCCACCTCCTCAAACATTGCAGTCATTAAATGAGTACTCGCAGAAACAGAGAGTGAATGAATGAATGAATGAGCCCATGACAGGTCTCCTAGGAACTCCCTTTTGGGAGGTAGCAGATCCTGGTGTGGTCAAGTTGTAACACATCAAAAGCGTCCTTTGCTTTACTTACTCTGCTGTCTTCAGCCATTGCTTAGTGCTGTGTCATGAAATCTACCCAGCCCAGTTCTGGCTCTGTCCAGAAGCCTCTCTGATGGATTTCTACATGTTCAACAGGTATCTCTCTTGACCGGTGGGGAGAGATGCATTCTTTCTCACACCTTGACCATTTAAACGAAGCCTCGGGGGTTACCTAGGGCCAGAAACTGTGAGCTACGCTAAGATGAAGAAGAGGGGAGAAATACCACAAGTGGCTGCTCGGCCTTCCCTTTGTTTCAGTTACCTGTTGAGTATTTTACATATAATTATGAATTTTTCTCTGATAAGGAGAAAGATCACAGAGTTCATTGTGAGCTGTCTAGAACAATCATTACTAAAAGCTGGTAGGTAGTGGATTAACACGGATGGTTTACCTGTGTATTCTTGTTATCTTTTCCTATCCCAAAGAGCAACTTAGAAAGAAGGAATTCAAGTAGACCAAAAAGTATGATGATGATTTTTTTTCTTGGTGGAGTGGTATTGTTTGAATCCGATGCAATCTCTCCAAGCTCATGTGTTTGAACTCTATGTCATGTGTGTTCCAGACACTGCTCTAGAAGGCTGAAAACCCAAGTCCCAAAGGGACTGTAGCTTGACAAGTGGAGTTGGATCCCTGGGGTAGGCCTTGGAAAGTTGTAGCTCTTTCCTGATTCTGGTCTAGTCTCTATTTTTTGGTTGGCTGCAGGGCGTAACCAACTACTTCACACTCTTGGTGACACTGACTGAGTCTTTTGGCCACCCCTTTCCTGTCATGATTGAAATCTTCCAAAACTATGAGTCAAAATCAATCCTTACCCCTGTAACCTTCGCCTGTGAGGGTCTCTGTTTGTTTCTTTTTGTTTTTGTTCGTTGGAGTAGTAAGGAAAGTAACTCCCACAGGAAGGATCACTGATGCCTAAGGGACCCTGGGCAGAGAGCACACACTCCCTCTAAAAGCTCACATGTGGAGAAAACCGAGAAGCACAACGAAGAATGATCCTGATAAAATGTGCTCTATGTTATTTATATTTCTTGCACATCTCAGCACTTACCAGGCACCACCTTATTTAATCTTCATGAAGCGGGGGGGGGGGCGGGGGGGGGAATTGCAAGCCTATTGTATAGATGACACCAAAGCATATGGATGAAAAGGGATGTTCTGAAATGAGCCATCCAGAGACCAGGAGAGAGTCCTGGGGCATCGAAGATGTAATGGTCCAAATAAGCATTCAAGGATGCTTGATGAAGCCATAGCAAAGGCTGAACCAGTGGAACCATTTTCCTGGACCATTGACTGTTGAGTTACACATTTATCTTCTTTTATTATTTGGTGGACTATGTCCAAGTCAGAGCATCCCTTATAATCAGAGAATTTCAGGAACATCTATTTTTATTATTTTTAATTATGTGGTATGTACTTAGTTTGTTTATATATGTATGTGTATATATACACATGAGTGCAGGCACTCATGGCAGGGGCATAGGCATTGGCTCCCTGGAGCTGGAGTTGTGGATGGTTGTGAACCACCCAACGTGGGTTCTGGGAACCAAAGTCAGGTCCTCTGGAAGAACAAGCTGCAAGTACAAGCTATTCCTAGACCTTAACCGAAGATTTTGTTGCCACGGGGGGAAACTTAGAATCTTGGTCATCCTGTAAAATCTGATCTAGATCTCGCCATTGAAATGAATGAACACTGAAGTGATGTGATACCAATGAATTCTCCTAAGGTCCGGCAACTGCTTACTAGAAAGAGCCCTGATGCTCTGGCCCCCAAGGTTCTATCACTCCATCTTTTGTTGCTTCAGCCCAGCAACAGACATGAACAGTTAGCCTGTGGGGTTGCTCTCAGAGAACACTGATGCCTCCCTGGATTCATGTCTTCCCAAAGAAGATGCCAAGCACAGGGACCGTCTCTTTGGTCAATAGAAGACAATGGGCCACACCAGCTGGGACCTACCATGGGATTGGAACATGGACATTTACACTGACAGCATGCCGTTTGCTAGAGTTGACAGTTAACAAGGCTCTTTGGCCAAGCCCGGTGATGGAAAAAGAGATTCAGGAACTTGATAATGTCACATCCAGATCTCTGCTCTGAACAGGCTGTGAAAGCCATCACTCCAGACCGAAGCAGAAAGCCTGATGCTTCTGGAAGGGAGGATCCCAGAGAGAAGCATAGAGATGGTTACTTATCATGCATGGGTGTTTGAGCATGTGAAAAGTAACACTATGAACACTAGAACAGCCGTCGTACCTGGAGAAATGCTAAATGTCGGTACAGAGAAAACCAAGCAGGGCAACCAAATGAGGCGGGGTGACCCCCAGGAAGAACAAAGAGTTGTCTGAGGAGGGAAATGTTACACCACACCCCTTAGCCCATCGGTGAGTGATATTGACACTACTCAGAAGAAGGTTAAAAATATTGTAGCACACTATCTTGGCAGGATGGGTGAAGATAAAAACTCAGGAGGGGAAGAGTGGCAGGGACAGAGGAAGTCAAAGATAATGTCTAAAATGATAAAGACCAGAAAAGTCACATTATTTAGAGATGGGGAAAGGGAGCTGGGTGTGATGGTGCATGTCAGCAGTTCCCGATGCAGGGGGATCACTTGAGTCCAAGAGTTCTGGGCTGTATGTCAATTAGGTGTCCACATTAAGTTCAGTATAATATGGTGATCTTAGAAATCATGGGGTCACCATGTCACTTAAAAGGAGGAGTGTCCCTACCAGGTCAGATTAGAAATATGAATTAAAAAAAAAAAAACCACCTAAGAATTCAGTTAAAATGGCTGAAATTATGAGAAGAAAGTTTGGGAGTTATCTCATTAAAAATTTTAAAACAGAATGCTTTCAGTCATATAGTAAATATTGGGCATCATTTATAAACATAAGCACTCTATACCTTTAAACTTTTAATATATATATCAGATAATAGTAAAGAAGCCATTGATGTTCATTATGTCCATTGCCTCAGACTTAAAAATGGATGATTGTCTTAATCTATTAAAATGAGCCAGCAAATGAATACAAGAACCAAAATGCATATTGCCTCCCTCAGAGATAAGTGTCTTCAAATGCAATGAAGTTTAACGATTCCAAAGGAAGTGGTGGTGGGGTTTCTGAAAGCAAAATGGCCCAGAAATTCTGAGACGTGTCTTCATCACAGTGGTAGGCCTGGAATTTACAGCTAATGGACAGGCACCTGCAAGCTGTCAGGAACAGGGTTTCAGCCACATCCTTCATGTTCAAATACAAAGGTGAGATCTTAGGACATCAAAAGTTAAACATATTAGAGCCAATAGCTGTGAGTATAAGACCATGAATCTACTCAGGAGGAAAATTAAGCTCTATTTAGGGGACCTTATATTCTCAAATCCTCTCCAACCTTTCCACTATGGTTCGACCACCCTCACAGTCTTGCTGGCAATGGAAAAACATTTTTCAATGTCATTTTATCCCCAAAGGCCAAATGTAGACTGTTGAGTGACATTGCTGTCCTCTCCTCCCAGGCTAAGCTCCAGAACACACATGGGTTAAGATTCAAGGATCTCCAAGGCTAGACCACCATCTCTATGAGCACATCTGCCCAGGAGAGACTACAAAACCAGCACTGTGCTATCAAAGTAACTTTTATTCATTAGATGCAAGATGTTTACTGCCTCCATCTGCTAACCTAGGCCTGGTCCTGGAAGCTTCCAGCATCTGTACAAGCTAATGTAGGCCTAGAATGTTTTCAGCCTCTGAGACTTACTGCTGAATAAGCTCTTCCTAGTTCTTCCTGATCTCTGGCTGGCTGATTCAACTCAGCTATTCTAGCTCAAACTCTTCTCCAAGAATGACTGATTCAATCTGGCTTCTCTCTGCTTCTCCCGAATTTCTCTGCTTGGCCTCATACTATCTTTGGCAATTAATTCCTAATCTTCTGACTTCTCATTTTCTGGCTTATTCTGTCTTCACCTGTGTCTAGTTGTTCTCTTTCTGCAACCTGTCTCTGTACAACTATCCCAGTAAAACTGCCTCCTTCTCCCTCTCCTTCTGCCCCCCACTCCACTGCTCTCCCTTAAGTAGCCTCTCTTCTCTTCCTGTTCTTGTGAGAGTTGGGTATATCCTATTCTGTCAAATCTTTCTCTGATTCATCACTTTGTCTGCCACTCAATTAGACATCACCTTCAAACCCAGGGTGCTCCCTTCTACAAACTAGCTTTACCTTCATTGTTTGGGTTTAAGGGTGTGTCCTGAGAGCACATCTGTATTCTAGCCACAGGGATTAAAGATGTGTGCTAAGGCTGAGCCACAGCACTAGAAACAGGTTTTTCCAACAAACAACTCAATCTTGGGGTTCATACTGTGATCAAATATCCTAGAACACTGTGGAGTGTTGCTTACACAGTAACATGTGAGTCAGGACCTGAGTCACAAGTGACAAAATCTCACGTGGAATCATGATAGTTGAAAAGGAGAATTCATCAATTCGATCAACTGGGAAGTCCAAGGGGTAGACTAGCTGCAAACATAACTGCTTCCAATAAGTCACACATGTTATATCTTCTGACTCAGTCCCTGTTTCATTTGGTTAAAATCTGACTATCAGCTCCTCCTTAATCATGTAATCCTCGTCATACACAATCTCAGAATAAGTACTTTCTGCCAGTGTATTAAACAACAAACATACATCTGTGTGCATTTGCATATGGACACACAGACTCACATACACATACCATACACAAACCATTCACAGTCAATTACTGCATACATTATTGTATGAAGCCAGTCTAGATCTCCACTCTCCAGCCAGCATATCATAAGCCCTGTGTTTAACAGCCCTAGGTAAGAGATCAAGGATTCTAGAAGTAGACAGGCCTGTCTGTGGCCAAAAGAAAGGGGGTGGGGGGGCTGAAGCAGCCCACACAGCTTCTGTCCTGAGCCTGTTGAGGTCATCTCCACCCGATCCTCCTCACCCTGTCTCAGTTGCTAGTTCTCTCTTCATTCTCATAAAATCATGCTCCCACCCTGTACAGGGCTCTTATGTACTAACTGATACCACAGCTAGAGATGGGAGCCTCTCTATGTCTGCATTTGACGGGTGTGCACACTGTAGGTCAGCACCAGCACAGTGCCCATGGCTCTTGCTCTCTCTCTTCCTATGAGCACCAAAAACCCTATGAAGGGGCTGGAGATAGGTTTCAGTCGTTACAAGGACTTGCTGCTCTTGCAGAAGACCTTGTTTGGTTCACAGCACTCACATGGCAGCTATCTAAAATTCCAGCTCCATGGGAACCTAGCACTGTCTCTGGTTTCTGCTGGCACCAGGCAGGCACGTGGTGTACATAGAAGCAACCATCATACATATCAGATACAATTTTTACAAAAGGAACCCTATGAGGACAAGACTGCTGGACAGTCAGCTTTCTTTCAAAGGTTTTAGTGAATTCTCTCTCATTGCCCTTCCCCACCCCTCCTCCCTCTTCTGACGAAATCTTTCTAAGAAATCTCCCTCCTACTTTCATGTCCTTTTCTGATGTATGTGCAAACCATTGATACTAAGACTGATAGAGCCCACGATTTCCAGTCTGCTTTCTTTGTTTTACTTACATGGCAGATGTGCAGGGGTGGCCACAACATACCTCCCATCCCGGTGCTGTTCTGTGGTCCTGCTTTTCCATCCTCTGTGGCTTCTCTCCAAGGATTTACATGCCGCCGAGTGCATGATCCTCAGTACGTCAGTGCTGGGATGCTAGAACTCTGAAGAAAATGGTGAGCAGCTAGAGATTTGATCACTTGACCATTGTCCTCAGAAAGGATTGCTGTAGATCATGCAGAGCCATGATTGCCATGAGAACGTGTCACAAGAGGAGTTTCCTGTCGCACCAAGTGATTGCTTTTACATATGCTCCTGATGCTGTGCCGCAATCCGTCATGAGGCCTTCACCAGAGGCTTGATCGATGAGGCCACCTTTAGAGTCCAAAACTGAGATAAATAAATCTCTTGTCTTTATAAATCACTTAGCCAAGGGCATTTTGTAACAGCAATGGAAAATGGGCTAATATTCCTTCTCATCAAAAAAAATGTGCATTCTGTTTTTAAATTCTTGAATCTGGACAGACATGAAGTCATGGCAGAAATACACACATTATTGCAAAAGTGATTCTGGGGTTTTTAATAAAAGCTTCCACCGTGTGCTCTGAGATCCTGTGAGAAGGTCAATTAGCTGACAGTGGTGCCATGTTGGGAGGATGATGCCATGCTGTTCTGAGAGACTCCGGTTAAGGTCTGGAGACTCAGCTACTGGGTCCACCCAACCAGGCTAAGCACCAGGCAGGACTTCCTCTAAAATGCATATGTTGGTGCTGAATTCCAACATCATCATGAACGGAGTATGAAGAAGTGAATGAGGCCTTTGGAAGCTGACGAGTCATGGAGAGCAGAGCACTCACTAATGGGGTTAATTCCCCAATCAAAGAGGCCGACAGAGGTTTCGTTGCTTGTTTGCTTTGTTTTTCTTCCAGCGTTGATGGCACAACTACAAATTGCTATCTTTGAAACAGAATGAGCCCTTACCAGAGCCAGATGTTCTTGTGCCTTGATCTTGGACATGCCAAGTATTCAGAGCTGTGAACACTAAGTTTCTTTTGCTTGCAATTACCAGCCTTTAGACTAGAGATGAGATGGTTAAAAGGCTGTGAGTGTTTATCTGAGTTCTATTCTCTTTACCCACGCAGGTGGCTCACGACCACCTTAGGATAAGTACATTTCTGAAGAGCTGGAACTGCAGGCACTGTCTGACATTATCATCTGGCCTCTTCAAGCATGCTAGATATGTCACACACACACAGACACACACACACACAGACACACAGACACACACAGACACACACACACACACACACACACACACACACACACACACAGAATAACTCTTTAGAAATTTGCTTAGCGTAAGGTGTTTTGTTATAGGAGGGCAAAGAGGTAAAACACACTATGAAGTATCACGTCAGCCTCCAGGTATCTCCAAACTTAGTCTTCCCACCAGAAGCTTTACACTTCACATGTGGAACAAAGAACGGTTCCTGCTTTGCCTTTTCCAAATTCCTGGCCCACAACATCCTTGTCAATACTGAATTGGCAACAGGCAGGTAATTATAAACACCGTGCTAAGAGGAGAGGAGAAATCCCAGCACAACACAGCTGTCCAGGGTCCTGTTACAGCCAAAAGCACTGTTGCAGAACCGTGCACGCACAGTTCAGAAGACTGGCATGTGGGGGCTTTAGAATTAATCTCCCTTATGCACAGCTGGGAGACTACATTGGCAGAAAGTAAGTCAAGCAGAGACAGACCTGCACTTTAGGGAGCAAAGGTACAGACTAGTGAAACAAATGAAATGTCAGCCCAGGCTGGCTGGGATAGTGTAAATGCAAGAACAACCAGCAAGTTTATGAACCATCCACACAGACATGATCTAAGTCCTTGTATTGAGATCCTTCAGGTCATGTGTTCTGCATGGGATTAACCTGGGCCAAAGCAATGCATAGACAACCAGGGTTTGGGGAGGGGGGGGGGCTAAGAGAAGAAATTTGATTTATGTGTTCCAAGTCGATTGGAGACACACGCCAATCTAAGCAAGGCCTGAACAGGAAGGTCTTAGCGTATCAGTGTGAGATGTGTTCTGTCATTTGGGGTTGGGCCTCCAGGGTCAGACTCTGATGACTGCCCTGAAGTTAGCACTATTTCTCTGCAGCCCTGGACGAGTCACTCGGTCTTCTTGAGCCCCTGAGGTCACACGCTGTAGCACCTCTCTGTATGCGTGCTAATAGTAATCAGATGAAGTCATGCAGATGAAGCTGTAGATGTGGAGTCAAGTGATGGCCTGAGACCCAGCAGGCATCCAGGAAGATGGGTCTGATGACAGATGGAACAGGATATGGTGGTGTTTTCCCATTATCTTTGTTCTCTTAACAGCAGCAAGGATACCAGGGTCAGCAGAGGCAGGGAGAGTCTTTCCATCCTGAGCAACTGGGCTTACAGGCTAGAGCCAGAGCACCTTGACCAAGTCACTTAGAGCATCAATTTTGCTTCTGTTTCTAACTGAATGGATGCTCACAGTACTGGGAGTTATCACATGGAGAGATGGTTCAGTGGGCAGCACAGTGCTTGCTGTACAAATGTGGAGACCTGAGCTTGGATCCCCAGTGCCCGTGTTTGTCTGGACATGGTAGTGCTGGCCCCTCATTCCAGTGAACCTACAAGGAGAAAAGATGGTGGCTGGAAAGTGGCAGTTCCGGTGTTACACATGAAGTAGCACAGGGTAGCTCATCATGTGACAAGCTAGCTTATCATGGGATAAGAAGCTAGTGGGCTAGTACAGAGGAGAATGTCACCCTGAAAGGCCAACAGGAAACCAGAGAGGAACTGCCTTAACCATGTTGGTCGTCATTTGGCTCCAACTGGTTTGCTTTGAAGCAGAGACTTATAGAACATTTCAGCAGCAGCTGGACGAGAAAGATGCTTCAAATTGTGGAATAAACACCAGGGTGGCCTCTTCTGGAACATCCTTATAACTGGGCATGCAATTTTGATTTGATTTTTCTTTTCTTCCTCAAGCTGGTGATCAGTGAACCTCAGCCTGGGGCTTGGTAAAACTCTGAGGCTATTGTTGGCAAATGGCAGTGCCTGCCTGTCACTCCTTACCACGCCTCCTCAGAGCCTCCTACAGACACCAAGCAGGCACAGAGAGGAACCCCTGTGAGCCTCTGTGGCAGAGGAAGCACATGCAGTCACAGCCTTCCTGTTGGAGATCCTTCCTCCCAAAGCCTGCCAGCCACAGGGTTCCCATAACATCTCACATGACCAGGCTCAGCTTGAAAACTGCAGTTTGAGGATTTGGAGGGGGATCTGCTTGCGGGTGGCTTATCAGAGGCAAATGGGTAACTTCTGTCATTTACTGTTTGCTGCATGAGGGGAGCAGGAGAAGCATGGAACCTCTCTGTGTTTGTCTGGGAGTGTCACAGGGACCTTCCCCACACCCAGGCAGGCAGAGAGGGAACAAGAAGGATCTCACACCAACCCCTACAGACGTCTTGAGCTCTTATCCTCTTCCTCCTCCTTTTCATTCTTCTCCTCTTCTCCCCCCTCCTCTTCTTCTCCTCTCTCTCATCCTTCTCCCTCTTCTCCCTCTCCTCTCCTCTCCTCTCCTCTCCTCTCCTCTCCTCTTCTCTTCTCTCCTCTCTTCTTTTCTTCTCTCTGCTTAGCTATTCCAGCAACAATGTCTGTTTTCATGGCTCTACTTTAGGCCATCTGACTGCTTTTATAGAAAACCACAGACTAGATGGCTTAGAAACTTCATTTCCCACTGTTCTGGAAGCTGGGAGACTGAAGATCAAGGTGCCCGCAGACTCTGGTGTGTGAGTGCTGCTTCCAAGCCCTCTTACACACTGAGCCATGTCCCAGAGCCAGCAGTCACCCCAGATCAGCGCAGCAGTCACCCCAGATCAGCGCAGCAGTTACCCCAGATCAGGGCAGCAGCTTCCATTCAGGCTTTCCTAGCCACACAGTGCACCTCGGCTTCATCAGCGCCCTGACAGCAACGGCAGCTTCTACTTCAAAGCATTCTCATGAAACACAGTGAGGTCACGCAAGTGAAGTATGGATCAGTTTTCCAGAAGTCCCTGAAGAGATTAGGCATCAGTCAGACTTATAGCAAGCTAGTGGTTACCATTAGCAACATGCTCATCATTATTATAAATTTAGTGACCTATGAGGGTTCACATTCACAATCATTCTTAATTCTACTAGTCATTCTTTATATTATTATACAAGTCATGTGATGGTTAGTTTTCTTGGCAGGATCTGCAGTTGTCTGGGAGATGTGTCTGTGGGCGTGCCTGTGGGGTTATCTTGGTTACACTAGTTGTGTCTGTGGGCAGGCCTGTGATTATCTTGATTACACTAGTTGGTTGTGAAGACTTACCCACTGTGAGTGGCACATTCCCTGGACAGAGAGGTACAGAGAGTTAGTTGAGCAGCAGCACGAATTCATCACCGTGCTTCCTGATTACGAACACAATGTACCCAGCCGCTTCAAGATCCTCCCTTGACTTCCCTGCAGTGATGGACCATACCCTTGAATGATGAGCCAAAAGAAAACCTTTCTCCCTCACATTGCTTCTGTCAGTGTATTTTAATCATAGGAACCAGACAAAACCTACAAGTGCATCCACACACCAGGAATGACAGAGATTTTGTGCTACTTCCAAACCAACAAGTTGGTTGCCATGGTTTCATAGATGCTGGTGGAAGAAATGATTAGGCTCTGTTACTCACTGCCAGAGAGGTAAGTGTCATGTTCACATCGTCTCTTTCCCGTCTTGTGGGATGGTTTTGTGCTGGACTGTGTGAACGTCATCACTGCTAAGACGCAACTGAGAAACCTAGAATTTAGGAACTTCCGTTTGTTTGTTTGTTTGTTTGTTTGTTTGTTTGTTTTTTGAGACAGGCTTTCTCTGTATAGCCCTGGCTGTCCTGGAACTCACTTTTGTAGACCAGGCTGGCTTCGAACTCAGAAATCCACCTGCCTCTGCCTCCCAAGTGCTGGGATCAAAGGCGTGCGCTACCACTGCCCAGCATGGGACTTCCATTTTAAGCAGATCTTAAAGCTGCATTTATTTTGTCTTTTGTGTCTGAATGCTTTGTATAGCACCTGTGTGCATGGTGCCCGCCCTCAGAGGTCGGAAGAAGGTTGAGAGTCACAAAGTGGGTGCAAAGAATCAAATCTAGGCCATCTACAAGAGAAACAGCTGCTCTTAGACACGGAGCCATCGCTCCAGCCCCAGGGACATTCATTTTGATGTGGGTTCTGTAGCCACATTGGCCCAACATTTGTCAAAGAGGGAGACATAGGCTCACTCATCCTTAAGAGCAATGAATTACAGAATTATCATCTGAAGAAATGGGTTTCATGATGGCATTTTCACACCTATTTCACCCTTGTTGCTCACCCTCTCCTGCCCCTCTGCCTCCCTCCTGTGGGTCTCCTTCCTTCCCAAAGAGCACCTCTCCCACTTTATTTCACCCGTACCCCATTGCCTTCTATCTCCTCTCTCCCTCTTCCAAGATCCCCTTTCTTCTTCTTGTGGTCCCCTTTCTAGTTTCACAACGCCCCGTCCATGTATATATACACCTACGTAAAAAAATTCAATGTGGCACATACACAGAATGAAATTTTGTCGAGTCACAAAACAAAATTAAATTATAACATTGTCACGAAAGATGGATGGAATTGGAAATTACTATGTTACGTGAAGTAAAACCTCACCTGAGAACGACAAATACTGTATGTTTTCTCTCCTATGCAGAGATGTGGGTCTTTATAGTCCTACTCACAAAGCAAATCTTCTCCAGGACGTGAGAAGGGACGCAAAGATGTCGACTGTGCAAACAGCTTTAAAAAGGTTATTTAGAATAAAAGCTGCTGTGTGGTGCCAGGGGGATGACTCAGAGTACAGGTGCCTGATGACCAGAGTGGGATCACCATGACCCACATGGTAGGAGAGAAATGACTCCCACAGATGTCCTTGACCTCCACAAGAGCATCCTCTCTCTCTCTCTCTCTCTCTCTCTCTCACACACACACACACACACACACACACACAAAATCACATACACGCTCTGTCTGGAAGGAAGGCAGCAGCTTTAAGAAATGCCTTGCAAGTAGAGGATGAGGAAGAGAGCTGCTCATTCCCAAGGCTGGAAAAGGATACCTCCATATTCAATGCTGTTTCCATGACTTCTCAGTTCCCTTCGGGCTGAGTTCCTAAAGATGCTTCCGAGCAGACGTAATTTCAGATTCTGTTTTATTTTGATTTGTACAGTTTTGATTGCACACATGCAATGAGCTATCTGAAGATAATAATAATAATAATGAAATATAAATATACATATTTATCAATCAGGCTGGCCTCAAACTCAGAGAAACGCCTGCCTCTAACTCCAGGGTGCTTGGATGAAAGGCATGTACCACCACTGACAAGATGTATTTATATCTTATACTCATCATCTGAAAGCAATTTTATGCCAAAATTTTAAATATATGTATATCCAAACTGTTTGGCAGCCCGCTGATTACTGTTCTTCTCCGTATACAACAGCGGTATCGGGAAGGGTTGGTTTTGGCCCACAGTCAGGGTATAGTCAACTATGACAGGGAGGCTGAGGGAGGAAAGCGGGAGGAAAGAGGAGGAGTGATGAGGGAGAAGGAGGAGGAAGATGAGGAGAAGGAAGAGAAGGAGTGGGAGGCGGAAGATGCAGAAGAAGATGAAGGTGTGAAGGAGGAAAGAAGAGGGGGAAGATGGGGGGCATCCATTTATGATCAACAGGAGGAATACTCATTAGGAGGCATCTCAAAACCATCTTCCTTATTTATTATCTATCACAGGACTAGGAGCCGTCCTAGTTAGGAGCCGTCCTAGCTGGGAGGAGAATTGGCAAGGGTGACTAGGGCTCTGAGCTATTGTGATTCTGCATAGCTCTCTTGCAGCAACAGGACAGCTCTGTGTGAGGTTCAGACAGAGATCAAAAACAAGCAGCCTGTCATTCCAAACCTCTCCTCCACCCCCACCACCAGACAGAATCCTGATAACTGCAGAGTCCTCATTCTATGCAAGATTAGCCACAAGTGCCATGTGACCCTCTGTCACCTGACTCTTCCCAACAAAGAGTGGGATTCTGACATGTACCATATATGCTCAAGTGAGGAGAGGCAACCCAAGGGTCCAACTTTTTCTTTTTCAGCTGCTGTCACCATTCTGACTCAACAGGCTCTGGACTCCTGCCCCATTAGAAGTTCAGCCAGCACAATATGCTATCCAGACTTTCCAGAATATTCTCCACCTCAGCCTTCTGGCAAGTGGTGGGAAACTGAGCACTGATCACGTAAGGTTGTCTGCTGGTTTTCCTCTTTGAGAGGCTGGATAAGGAGTTCCTAGGTGCTTTTCACACCTTCCCTAGTGTCCTGGCTTAACGTCTAGCACAGAGGACAACTCCCAGGGATTGTGAAGGCTTGTTCCATTGGATGGATAGATCTCAAGATCTAAAGATGTCTGCAGATGTGGAGACTCTTAGCTACGAAAGGGCAGCCAGGCATTCTTGCATAGCTTAGCAGTTGTGAGTTGCAGGAGACATGTGCACATGGCCTCCTGTGCCAATACCAGCATGAAGCCAAGAAAATTGACACCCAAGGTCATGCATGCCCTTTATCCCTGTTGCCATATGACCAAGGGCAATACTCAGAATATGATATGAGACAGGGCAACGAGGGATTCAGTCTCTGTACATATGTCAAAGAGGCAGTGGTCCAGCAAAACCACATGATGTGGAATGCATAGAAGAGGGTCCTGGTGGGGCATACAGTGGCCTTTGTCATATCTGTTGCTGTCAGAACTGTAGTCTACTCTATGACAGAAAAACTCAGTAAGTCATCATTCCTAGGTGGGTGGGTAGATGAATGATATCATTCACTCTGCCAGGAATGGAAAAAGGAGAGAACATTGGCTCATGGAGAGCAGAGCCATTGGCTCATGGAGAGCAGAGCCATTGGCTCATGGAGAACAGAGCCATTGGCTCATGGAGAGCAGAGCCACTAGCTCATGAAAAAAAAAAAAAAAGGAGGCATTGGCTCATGTGATTAACACCTCTGGCTGGCATGGCTTTAGACATAACTTGATCTAATATTTAAACTATCACAAGTAATCTCCATTTCTCTCTGCCTTTTCCTGCTCTCTGTATGTCTGCCTCTGTCTCCCACCCCACACACACCCTGCTGTGATGAAAGGAGGGGGTCCTAGAACACACTGAAGCTAAAGATGCTTTATCTGGTGTCAACATTCATGGACAGCTGATTATTAAATGGAACAAAACAACAACTGGAAAAAAAAAACTGCTTCTGTCCTCTTAGACTGTAAGAATGTGGCCAAGGCTGTGTTACAGGTTATAACAGTGGACATTAAAGCACGGGGTGGGGGTGGGGGTTCTTCAGATTTCCCCCCTCTAATGATTTCTTCAGAGCAGGCAACCTCAAGAGACTGAGGCTGGGGTGTGAGGAAGGAGCAGACAGGGTATCTGTAGTCAAGAGTGAGGCACCACCACGTAGAAGAAAAAAAAATCACTTTATGGACAAGCACTGACCGCTCAGACAGAAAGGGGCTGCAGGAATTACAGACATTCTGAAGCCTCACAGGCTAGGCCATCTGCAGATCTAGACACGGAGACTCTAGGGTTCCACGTAGCTTCTGGGTCCCATCTCTGCCGGTTGTTAAGGCTCCTGTGGCTTGAAGTCCCCACTGCCTTGTTCCTCATCTGAGAGCCAGTGACTCACTGCACCCGGGGTGGCTTTGGCTGAGACTGGGAGGAACCATAGGCCCTTGGCTTAAGAAGTGGGGCATGTGCTCCTGCTGTTACTAACAAAATGGCTCTTGTCTTACATTGATGAGAATCACCTGCAGGGTATGCGTGGGCATGTGTTGGGTTTGCCTTCCATGTTAACGAGATATGAGGAGAAAGGAACGTAATTCCAGCTAGTGATGGCACGTTCCTCTTCCACTGAAAACTTGCATCAGAACCAGGAGACGTTTCCAAGGATGGTTTCATGAAAACTTCTTCCAAAGAAGAGCCAGGTCTCAAAAAAGCACCACTCTCAACGAAGAACTTCTATCAGTACCAGGCCTACGTTTTTGGAAGCGACTGCTGACCCAACCCTTTCTTTCCCAACACATCCTTCAGACAGTGCTGGCTGAGCATGGTTGCCTTGCAGACACAGCAACCAGGAGTGCAGCCCAGTGCTGTTCTGTGTGCCTGCCACTCATTTCTCCGGCACAGATGAAGAAGAGAAGAGGTTGTCTAGGCTTACCCTGTATGGAAGGAATTCCCAGGACGTTAACATACGGGGAGGTTGGGGCAGAGGAGGTGGCTGAGTTAGAAAAGTGTTTGCTGTGCAAATGTCAGAACTTGAGTCAGAGCCCCAGTGCCCATGTAAAAGCTGGGCTCACTGGCATAGGCCTGCATTTCTAGTTCCAGGACTGAAGACGCAGGCAGATCTCTGGAGTTCACTGGTTCACCAGCCTAACAGAAATCAGTGAGCTCTAGGTCCAGGGAGAAACCCTGCTCCCCAGAATAAGGTGGGAGATCTAGAGGAAGACCCTCGGCACTGACTGGTGGCATCCATAGTCAAGCACACACATGTATATACTCACATGAATATGCATGCGTGTACACACACACACACACACACACACACACACACACACACACACGTGCGCACTTAAAGGGTAACAAAACAGAAATGTCCCAGGCAAACAGGAATGGAAAGGTTACCTTGGTATGAAGCCCAACAAGATGTCTCATGCCCATTTTCTCTTCTCTACCCTGTCCCTTGGAACCACCTGTTAACACTAATGAGAAGTCTGAGGTCGCCCCTGCCCCACCACCATCCCTCTGGTGGTGCTGTGAACAGAACCCTGTGCTCCATGCATGCTAGGCGTTACTCTACCACAGGATGACTGCTTCAGCCGTGGTTCTCCACGGACATCCCAGTCTCTCTGTTCTGTTCCCCGGGGAACCTTAACTCTTAACTTCCTTCCAACATCCCTCACCAAATGAAGTACTCTACTGGTAGAAGTTCTCACTAAATAAAAACACAAAGCTCAAATTCTAATTCTATCCTACTTAAAGACAGGGGTTGATCCTGAAAATACAAATGAATGAGTCACCGAATTAAATGTTAAATGTCCTCATTTGGTTATGCGCCGGGGCTTTCATGGCGGGTTTTATCATCAAGGCAATCAAGAATGGACACAGCTGTGTTTGGGGGCACGGAGGCCAGCATCTTCTTTATCCATGCCAAGGCCCTGGCTGCTGTATGTTCAAGAGACAGATTTCTCAAGAGGCTTATTCCTGGCCAAAGGCCTTCGTTTGCTTCCAAGTCGCTGTTGTAATCTGTGGACTACAAATGCTTTGCTCTTGGAGAACACTGTTTGATGTGTGTGCACAAGAGTTCTGCTGTGTTTATCACTGAAAACTAACAAAGCGTGGAGTGTTTACCTCCTTGGATGAGATCTGGCTTCTAGGGACAGTATAAAGAGAAAGGGGCTATGGGCCCTTGTGGTTCTGACACCAAGAAACTCTGATTTTATTTCCAATATCTTTCCAAAATCCCCACTAGCAATCTCAGAATGTGTGTTCTGGGGATGCTTGGTGTCCCCAATTAACTGCCCACTCTTGACTTTGCTACTGTTAAACCCGGCACTGTGAAGTTAAAACATTTCATATTTGTGTCTATGTTTTTTGGTGACAGTGGCTCCGGCCCTTGGAGCTCATGACCTCTGACTAAGGGATGATGGAGAGATATAAACACGAATGACTTTGCCTTTCCACCTAGTCTGTGCCTTCCTCGGACTTTAATGAGCATACACAGGGCCTGGGGATCTTGTTAAAGTATGAAGTCTGAGCCAGCGAGTCTGGGATGCAGCCTGGCCCTCTAAAGTTTTGGTCCTCTTATCTCAGGTTGAAATGTGTTTTATTGAGGCCAAGGAGATAGCTCAGGCAGCAGAGTGTTTGTCTCGTAGGCATGAGGACCCAAGTTCTGTACTCGAAACCAATGTTTAAAAAAGAAATGTTGGATGTGCCGGCAAGTATTTCTTATCTTAGCACTGACCCCCATGGAGTCTGGAAGGTCCCTGGGGTTCTCTGGCTGATCAGCTTGACCTAACCAGTGAACCTTCAGCCAATTAGAGATCCTGTGTCCAAGGAGTTGGAACAGTTTCTAAGGACAACTCCTGAGGTTGTCTTCCAGCCCAGACAGGGCATGTGAACCTTCTCATGTGTAAAAAAGAACTGCTTTTATTTCTTTATCCATTGTAGCTATGTATGAACAGAAATACTAGGCCAGAAATGAAACAAGAAATAACGAGACCTAATTATGCTGGCTTTTTTTTTTAGTATAATCCTGTCACCGTCTCCTATCTCTGCAGGCGTATGTGCTTCTGTGCAGCACACTGGAGGTCTTAGGTAGTTTGCTAAACTCATTCCTACTGCTTTGGTTTCCCTATATGTTATGGAGATCCTGCAATCAACCCCTGGGCTAGAAACACCGGTCTCTATGACTAGCCTTGCAAGGGAGAAAATGGCCAGAATGAATAAGCCAGCTGGGAAACCAGGTCCCCAGCAAGGCAGACCCTAGGGAATGAGATTATATCTTAAGCAGTGAAAGAGAGGACTAGGCAGGTGGGGAGGGTTATGAGATGGGCATGAAGGTAACAATCAACTTTTCCATGACTACATGATGCATATAATCAGTCTTTAGAGAACAGATCCTACAGCTCCATGAGCTTCTGTATGTTCCCCAATTAGTCAGAAGGATAGATAACTTAAAAAATTTAAAAGTAACATTTCAACTCCCTTTCTGTATCCCTGGTCGATACATATTGTCTTGAATTCTTGTTTCTTTAAATATGCACACACACACACACACACACACACACACACACACACACACACCGATTCTGAAGATTTTGATTGGATATGTATTGAATCTGTAATAGTCTTGACATTTTTTAACATTGAGCTGTCCAACTCCATAATCATGGTATTTTCTTCCATTTACTTAGTACCTTTGAGAATCATATCACCAGAACACCAATTCTAAATTTCGGAGCAGATCCTGCTACTTAGTACTCTGAACTTCAGTTCTTGCAATTTTATCATTTGACAGACGTGAAGAGTGGACGGATAACCAACAAAGCCATTCAGCTGGACACTGTTGCCCAGAGCTATGACGAGTTAAAGCCACATTGTTCTGCACCCAGCGGGGAATCTGCCCAGTTCAGCCCTGGGGCAAAGCTGATCGTAGTCACTGCTGGGCGAAGTGAGTCAAGATGGGTCATGATGTAAGCTAGGCTAAAAGACGGGCAGATGCCACTGAATGGACAAGAGTTCTGGGTCTCTAATCTGAGACCGAGCCTACTGTTGAAGCTACTTTCCTTCTAAGTGTCTTGTTTGTTTTCAAAACATTATCTTCATTCCTGGATTGGATAGTGATAGCCATTCAACTTACATGACAGCCAGCTTTCCTGTAAATGACCAACTGCCAACTAGAATCAACCCCAGCTTTATTTCTCCGACTGTAGCTGGAGAACAGAGGGTCGTGGTGGGTATCAAAGCATGCATAGAACCCACCATGAAAGGATACACTTTTCTATTTAAAAATATGAATCTTTTTATTGTTAATAAACCATACGGTTATGTTTTCTACAATGCCTGGGGTCTATGGAAAGTCATTTTGCAGATATGTGATTTATTAAATCAAACATTTAGAAATGGTGATTTAATCACAGTAGCGAGTAACACACACAATGCAAACACTTATAAAATTTGATGTTAGTAGTAACCTTATTAAAAATGACCTGCAGATGGCTAACTTTCATAGTTAAGGTGCAGGACACGGGATGCGGGTGGGGTCATCGATGCACATGTTCAGTACTAGACCCGATAAGCTACAATACTGACCTGCCAGGTGAGATAAGTGCACTTGTGCAATCATGGCAGGACTGCTACAGGCTTAACCAATGGCTCTATGCTTGGATTTGAGGCTTAGAAATTCAGTTCATGCCTGGTACTATAAATTTGGCTAAAAGCACATAGCTGGTGAGGTCATAGGCCCTGCAAGGGAACTTACAATTATTGTTTTTGCTAAACAGTCATGTTTTGAAACGTGTGTGTGTGTGTGTGTGTGTGTGTGTGTGTGTGTGTGTTTCAAGAAAGGGTTTCTCTGTATTGTAGTGATAAATTGTAGGAAGCCGCACCTGGGCTTCCCCGCAGCAGCGAATGCTGCTGCAACCGGGCCTCCCCAGCGAACGCCTCCGTAACCAGGTTCCAGCGCTTGTCCGCACTCTGACCGGCAAAGCCGCCCTGAGAGGCTCCGCCTCCGAGAAGCCCCAGGCTCCGAGAGGCCCCGCCTCCGGGGATCCCCGGGCTCCGAGAGGCCCCGCCTCCGGGGATCCCCAGGCTCCGAGAGGCCCCGCCTCCGAGAATCCCCGGGCTGCGAGAAGCCCTGGCTCTGAGAAGCCCTGGGCTCTGAGAAGCCCTGGGCTCTGAGAAGTCCTGGCTCTGAGAAGCCCTGGGCTCCGAGAAGCCCCGGCTCCATAAAGCCTTCCATTCAGTGATAGCCCTCCGGCCCTCCGCCATTACAAGATGGCGGAGGACCTGCCGGCTGTCAGGGAAGAGAGCCTAGTGCGCATGCGCAGCTCTCTCCTCAGGCCTCCTCAGGCAGTAGCCCCTCCCGAAGGGAAAATATGCTAATGAGGCACTGCTTGTAGTACCAATGTAGGGAAAATATGCTAATGGCTGTGGCTTGTGGCACCAATGAATGGGCCACATGCAAATGAGGTATGGCTTGGCGCACCAATCAGCAAACACTATGACACCCCTCCCCCTTCCCTGGGAGTGTATAAAAGCAGCAGCTCTGCTGCTGTCCAGAGTCCCGGGAATCAACTATCAAGGTGCTCCAGAATAAAGCTGACTGAGAAGATCCCGGTGGTGGCGTGTCTTTCTTGCTGGTCGACGGAGGCAGGGAGGCGCGCCGCAATAAATGACTCCTAATGACATCTTTCTATACTCACAGCTCAGTGCCTTGCTCAGCCATCATCAGAGGAGCGGCCTCCTGCAGCAGATGGAAACAGACCTAGAGATCCACAGCTAGATATTATCAGTGAGTGAGAGATCTTGGAACACTTAGCCCTAAGTGGGATGTCTCCAAGCAATCCCTCCTCCACCCCAGCAGAGCTCATAGAACCCCATTGGAAGAGGATGAGAAAGCTGATAAGAACCAGAGGGGATGACCTTTACATCATTGATGACCCTTACATCCAGAGAACAAGGCTATCTGAATCAACAGGGCCCATCTCAGATGAACTCACAGAGACTGAAGCATGATGCACGGGGCCTGCTTGGGTCTGCACTAGTTCTTCTCTATGTATAGTATGGCTTCCCGTTTAGTGTTTTTTATGGGACTCCCGAGTGTGTGAACAAGTGGCTCTCTGATTCTTGTGCCTTCTCTTGGGGCTCTTTTCCTTCTGTTGATTTGTCTTGTACAACTTTGATGTGTTAGTTTTGTTTTATCTTACTATATTTTATTTTGCTATATTTTTTAAATAAACAAATGAATGAACAAACGAATGAATGAATGAGTGAAAACCTAGCCACTAGGGTAAAAGTTAACAACTGAACTGTAACTTATACCTGCTAGGCGAGAGAAATCAGTTTTCTTCAATAGAGTGTATATTATCAAGTATACCAGGAGAGGAGTTCAGGAGTAGTTGTGTTCAGGAGTAGTTGAGTAATAGACTCCACAGGTTTTTCTTTTAGTATGTGTGTGTTTGTTTGTGTGTGTGTGTGTGTGTGTGTGTGCATGCAAGCTCATGTGAGCTAGTATGTGTGCATGTGCTTTTATTTGGTCACAATTTGATGAGATTTTTTTGTTTTTGTTTGGGGTGGGTTTTTTTATTCCTTAGCTTGGGGGGAGTGTTGTTGATTTTTTAAAGGAAAACTTAAAGGTAGGTGGGCAGGGAGGGGAGAGGATCTGGAAGCACTTGGGGGAAGGGAAAGAATGTGATCATAATATGTTTAAACTTAAAAATTGTTTTAAGCTGGGCGTGGTGGCGCACGCCTTTGATCCCAGCACTTGGGAGGCAGAGGCAAGTGGATTTCTGAGTTTGAGGCCAGCCTGGTCTATAGAGTGAGTTCCAGGACAGCCAGGGCTATACAGAGAAACCCTGTCTCAAAAAAAAAAAAACCCCAAAATTGTTTTAAGTAATAAAATGAAAATGCTAATATAAAAGAAAAAATTAAAACTTGCACGGCGGTGCCGTCCATACCTACCTTTTTGTGTGGGGGATCCAATCCTTGGACCTCATGCTTCCACGCAGGGACTTTATCCGCTGAGCCATCTCCTTCCTCTCAAGAGCGCTGTTCTGAAGATAGACCTAGAACATGGAGAGCTGGAGACACAGAGGACAGACATGTTGCTGAGATTTCTGCCTGAAGGTGAGAGTGAAGGGTTGACGTGTGGGTGGAGGAGAGCCGTGAAGTGCACATAGAGTTAAGTAGTTATCCAGAATGCAGGGAACTATGCTGGGGATAGAGCTAGGAGCTGTCAGTGTAGAGCTGGTGTGACAGGCTGGGAGTTATTAGCATCCTCTAATAACTGTGACAGGCTGCCTCTTAGGAGTTACTAGCATCCTAATCTTTATAACCAATGAACTCTATCGGTTCTGCCTAGGAAGAAGTGATTAAGGATCTTGAGATGTAGGGAATTCCTGGATTATCCAGATGACCCTAAAGAGGATGACCCAAAACGGTAGGCAGGGGCAGATTCGATTAGATGCAGGGAATGAGAAAATGGGACAAAGAAAGACATGGAAGTGCTGGCCCTGAGGTTGGAAGAGATCACAAGCCAAGTCTGCATCAAGGATGCAGAAGGATCAGAATTCTCCTATTGGACCTCAGAAGACTGACGGGGGAGGGTGTTCTCAGGACCTCTCCTCCTGCGTCCAATCCTGATTCTGGATACTGGCCCCTGCAACTGTGAGGTTTTGTTTGAAAGCACTTATTTTGTGATAGTCTGTATCACTGTCGCACAGAAAAGGATACAGTAACTGAAGTGGCTCACGGAAAACTTGTGGGAAGAGGAGGTGCCCACTGACTCTGTCTCCCACAGAAGAAGCCTCAGAGAAACCAGGTCAGGCCATAGTTCAGGCAAGTGAAGGCGGGGTCTGCTCACTGCTTATGCTCCCTTATGCCTCCTGCTTTGTCTGCTCATCAGTAAAAACTGAAACAGGAAATCGAGGTCCTCTGACTTCCTGTCTTCTTTGGTGAACTCTGGCAAAAATCCATTGTGTAGGAGGGTCTTGTACTACAAGATGGTTTTCGTGTTTGGAAAAAAAAAACTAGACACTTTGTATCTTTTCTCTCTTGGTGTAAGCAATGAAAAGTCAGTATGGAAATGGACCCCATGCATCCTAAGCAGTTCTCCCCGAGATCAGCCCCGAGTGTCTCCAGCCCTGCCTGGTACCAGGCATTCTGACTGACACAGTTGTTGCTA
This sequence comes from Mus minutoides, assembly GCA_902729485.2. Lineage (NCBI taxonomy): Eukaryota > Metazoa > Chordata > Mammalia > Rodentia > Muridae > Mus > Mus minutoides. Next base: position 40,457 of record CACVCL010028233.1, read on the forward strand.
TTTGAGCTCCTTAGCAGGAATAAATGCAGTCATAAAGTACCGGTGGGCAGATCGGTGGAAGAGGCTCTCAGCCTTCAAAAGCTGTGCCGAGTGTTTCCTCTGATGCTGGTGCTGACATCACCTTGCTATAGACTCTGTTCTTTTCCTTGAACATTCACAAGAACCTTTGAATGACAAACCTGTATCTTTCACTAGGAGGTAGATGAGAGGAGCTTGACAGACCTGGACAGAAGCCCTGAAGTGAGCCGCCAGCAGAGGAGCGACAGACAGAGCAAAAGATAACACTGTTAACGCTCCTGAATGGTGAAGAAGAAATGGCTAGCGGGAAAGATTGCTGAGGAAGCAAATCCTGTCAGATCCAGTCTCCCGAGAGTCCCGCCCTCTATAGCAAACCACAGAAAAGTGTGGTGCCTCGCTTCCTCTCTGGAGGTTCTGCTTCTCTTCAAGGCCCAGATCAACTGTTGCCTCTGTGAGACAGTCCTTTGAACTGTCTGTTTTAGCAATCATTTAAGTCCGTTGTCTTCTTCTCCCTCCCTCCAGATCCTTTTCAAGAGCAGAGGCAACGAGCCCCCATGCATACATCCTCACTGTGCACTGCGTGCAGCCCACTGATCACAGCACTCACTGGCCTGTCTAGTCTCTCACTTCCCGTCTCTCATCATTATGCCCTGGGTATTATGAGACAGTAGTAGGGGCCAAAGTGTTAATAGCTAAGTAAGATTTCTATATGAAATAAGTCCCTGGAAGTTACCAGATAGTGCAGTAAATGTGCAGAACTTGACTTCTGACACTCACCAGTGTGGTGCCTACTTGTGAAAAAGAAAACTAAGCAGGTCACGTGTCTTAGGAAGTAAATGTCATATAACCCTAAAGCTATGAAGCTTCAAGAGCGGGTCTGATCCTAGACTTCAGCGTCTGGGAGGACAGAGTTCACATTCTCTTTCCTTCTCCTGTTAACTCCAACAAACAGTCCTGGGCTTTGTATGTGAAGAGTGCAGGAAGTCTCTGCAAAGTGAGGAGAAGATGGCAGAGTACCCAGAGACCTCAGGTCTTTGAGATTTCTCTTTGTGGCATCTGCCCATGCTTGGAGCTGAAGTAGCCAGCAGCCTGGAAGTGACAACTGGTGGGGACCAAAAGACCCCACAAAGCCTGCGCCTGCACTAAGGATGAGGCCCAGCCTAGCCAGGGCTAAGGAGTTTTCAGGCAGCGGCTGAGTGGCTACCCTTCTCTGGTAACACATCAAAGCAGAAAGTGTAGTTTCAACACAACCAGCAGACAAATGCAGAGCCACAACTTTACCCCTGCCCTGCCGGAATGAGGCACGAAATCCCTGATGGTGCTTGAGGATGTCAAGTGGGGAGCCAGTACAAGCAGCCTAAATTCTCTGCTCGACTCAGGAGGGACATTAGGAACGGGCAAAGCAGAGCTCTGGCCAACATCACCAGCTCATTTTGGCGTGTCGCTAGCTCTTTGTGTTCCTAGGTTCAGGCACTGAGGTTAACCAGACCCTTTTGCTCAATTCAAAATAGAAATCATGAAGAGAGAAGCAATAACATCCAAACGAGGCTTTGCTGGGGGGTATACTCACAAAGGAGACCTCAAGGAAGAGTTACTTGGGCCCCTATAGGATGTGAAGGGCAGATCCTACATGTACAGGAAGTAGATGCTGGTACAGAGGTAGAGCTAGCTATTGCAGAAGGCCCCAGATTTCTGCACAGCATTCTTCAATTCTTTGTTTTTTAGCACTGAGTTTTGCAGTTGGCAGAGAGGTGTACTTGTGCCTTGGCTGGTAAGAGACAGCCCAGGTGCCATCCCATGAAGGCCTTCATGGCCCAAATCCAGACATATTGTACTTGTGACTGACAGCAGGAGAGCTGGGGAAGGGCTCAGTGACTCCTGAGCCTGGTAATTGGTAGAAACAATTCCTTGAAACCTGTTTGCTTTTGGTTGGGAACCTCAGTGGGAGGAGAATTGGACTTTCTTGCTGTGGCTCAGCACCGCTCTGCCAGGCAGAGTGTCTGCTCTTACTGGTACCAGAGAAGACTGTGGGGAGAGCTTATAGTTTCGTTTTCACCCACCAACAACAGCACTTCCATCCTCTCTAATGACAGAGTAGCACCCGAGGAGGCCTGGTGCGGTTACCCTTTGCATCGTCACTTGGAGGTCCTATGACAATCTTCACCCTCTATGGTACTAGGAGCCTAGTAAGAGTCTGCCTTTCCTGCTGAAGTGGTATCTGAGAAAGCTGATTAAATCAGGTTTCTATAAGAATCCTACAATCTAATGCCCCAAACCTCCCATTTAAAAGTAAAATAATTCAACCAGAAGAATCTCGACTGAAATAAAAAGATGAATAATCAATAATAACATTGATGTAGGCATGTAAGATTTTTCTGACAAAAATCTTTAGGCAGCCACACTTAAAAGAAAAAACACACACACACACACCAAAAAATCAAAAAACAAACAAAAACAAAACAAAAAAAAAACCCTGCAATGAAAAATTATGAGTGTGACTAAGAGGAATGAATAGAAAACTTAAGCAAGAAAATAGATATAAAGGATACTCAAATAAAATTTTAGAACTTAAAATATAACCAACTCAATTGATGTGCTTAACAGAAAATTGTAGGAGACAGAAGAAATAAAAATGAGTGACAGCTGATTTGTCACTGGAAGCCACAAAGGCCTGTAGGAAGTGGCATGGTATTTTTCCAAGTGCTAAAGAAAGACTGTCAAAATTGAGCAAAAATTTTGTTAAAAACCAAGGGATAACAAGGGATAATAAAGATATTCTTCCAGGAAGGAAAACTTTAAGGATTATTGTCATCGGAATGCCCCTCAATGACAGATGACATGTATCCTTCTAAGTAGAAAGGATACAGAAGAGATCTAGGGAACCAAATAGAAAGAACAGACAAGGGAGAGAATAAAGCATCTATAATTACTGTGATGGTTTGTATATGCTCGGTCCAGGGAATGGTACTTTTAGAGGGTGTGGCCCTGTTGGAGTAGATGTGTCACTGTGGGTGTGGGCTTTAAGACCCTTGTGCTAGCTGCCTGGGAGCCAGTATTCTGCTAGCTGCCTTCAGATGAAGATGTAGAACTCTCAGCTCCTCCTGAACCATGCCTGCCTGGATGTTGCCATGCTCCCACCTAGATAATGGACTGAATCTCTGAACCTGTAAGCCAGCCCCAATTAAATGTTGTCCTTATAAGAGTTGCCTTGGTCATGGTGTCTGTTCACAGCAGTAAACGCTAACTAGAGTTGCATTGGTCACAGTGTCTGTTCACAGCTAAGACAATTACCCTTTCCTTTTCCTCATTAGTTTTTAAACCGTGTTTGATTGTTGCAAATAGACAAGTGAAAAGGATGACATCATAGCTCCCAATTTAGAGATGAGACTTTCAAAGCAGCTACCACTGGGAGATGTAGCACTGCAGAGTACGTTGATGTTATTCCTCATTGTTAACTCTGATGGATTAGGAATCACCTAGGAGACACGCCTCAGAGTAGTCTTGTGTTTCCAGAGAGGTTTGACTGAGAGGGGAAGACATGGCCTTTATGTGGGTGGTACCATTCCATAGTTTGGAGTCCTGCCGGAGGCCATCAGCTTTTGGCTCCAGAATAAAATTGCCAGAGGCCACCAGGTTTTGGTGCCTTCATCAGTTACCTGGATGTCAGAGCTGGCCTAGGACTAAACCCATAGCTGAAGTGGGAAGCATGAGCTCTCTTCTCCGGATTGATGGAATAACTAGACATAGCATGATCAATTCTTCCTTGAACAACACAAGTGATTGCTATTCAGTGAATAAGAAGCAAGTACTCATCATACTGATGAAGGAATTTGTTACTATAATTAAAAGCCATAGACACACAGTTCTCTAGGCCCATGTGGGTTTGCTGGAAAATTCTATGAAACACTTAATGATACATAAAAGACAAGGTTTCTCTCTGTGTAGCCTTGGCTGTCCTGGAATTTGCTTTGTAGTTTCTAGACTAGACTGGCCTTGAACCTCTGCTTTGAGTGCTGGGATCAAAGGCTTGCACTATCATGCTGGATTAGACATAGATTGTTACACAATCCCTTGCAGGCAAATAGAGATGGCACTGTCCAGGTCACCTTGCAAAGTTAGTCCTATCTGATGCCAGGGGCAGTAATGGTGAGGAGAAAGCTGCAGACCGGTGGCCATGAGAACACAAGAGAAACAATCAAAAGATCACCACAGATAGTTCAGAAGACAGTCTGTGTACCAGGCCAAGGTGGAGGCCTCACTCCAAGTCATTCAAAGTCAGCTCGTTATTTGAAAATTAAATGTATTATTAGGCTAAAGAAAAATTATGTGACACATCAGTCATACAGAAAGATCACGTGGTGATAGTTCATGCCCATTCATGATTTGAAAAGGAACTCTCAGAGAGGAATACATAAGCTTTATTAATGAGAACTTACCAGGGCAGATGTGGCCATTAAGGGACAACAGGAGGAGCCTGTCTGATGATACTGACAAGCTGTGTCAGTATCAGTATTCTGAGGTGAAACTATGTTAGTATCAAGACACCGTCACAAGAGTGAGAGTGTGTAATATAACTGCACAGGCCAGAATGACCTAAGATATGACAGTGTCCAGGTCACCTTATGTAGTTAGTCCCATGAATGACTACTTACTTGAAATTACAAGGCAAGTTCATCTACAGAAGACAGACCTCAGAACAGAGATACCTGCTGGCAGAGAGGGATTATTTGGGGGGGGGGGTATTTTTGCGTAACAATTTCATGTGCAAATATACAATTGATATAGTTTAGTGTACATTATATATAATGCTATATATACCCAATATTAATATAATACAAAGAGATCTAATTATATAGGTAAATTTGGGAAGGACTGTACTGGTTTCAAAAATCATTTTCACCTCCCCATTAGGTCTCAGACATATGTACAATTAGCATCTTTTCTCCTAGTGTCCAAAGGTGCCTTTTAAATGAACACTTGCTACAAGATGTTATCATGACAGATTCTGCCAAAATCCTGGTGATCCCATACACCTCACAGATAAAGTATAGCTGTGGGCTGAAAAGATTTGTAAAGAAAGACAAGTATCTTGATATTCCTGGGGGGTTGGAAATCCTTGAAATCATGACAAATCAATCTTGCCACGGGCCTTTCTCTGTACCCCTCATTCAGCACACGGGCAGAAGCCGACATCCCAGAAGAAAACCCCAAAATAACCGAGAGATGGTATTGGCGATCAGGGAGAGAGACCTGTGGGTTGGACAGTGAGGAGAGTGGACACAGCCCACCCTGCAGTGACCCAGAGCGCCAGCAGAGAGGGGCTGGAAGTGTTTTGGGAAAGGGTGAGTGGGCCCTTCGGGGTGTACGTGGCAATACTTCTGTTTTTCTGAGGCCAGAATGAAATGCCCTTCATCAGGAAAACAGGATCCCCAGGGTCAGGATGAGCTAAGACCCCATTACCAAAATTCAACCAGTATGCTGTTACACACTAGCAGTATGTGGGCTATGCCTGACCACCCTGCATCACAAGCCTGACCCAGCTTATCCCCAGATCATGACAATCTCCCTCTCACCCCTAAACACCACCCCCTGCCATGCCTCTCTCAGGGACTGCTCTAATTTAACAGTGATTAATTTTAATAAAAAGCCTAACACCAGAATCAGGCAAATATGTTTAATTTTTTAAAATAACTGATGGCAAAATAAAATATTTACATCACATCATACTGTGTAAACATGTACGGTCTCTGTACAAAGAAATATACATGCAAAAAAATAATGTAAAAGTTTTAACTGAAATAATCAAAGAAAACAGTACACAAATAAAAGTTATGAGGTTACAGATACACATCCAGTTTTTGAATCCAATTTCTCTTAAAAAGTTTCTGTACAATTTTACAAGAAACAAACAAACAAAAAAACCCAACAGAAGAATAAATAAAATACACCGGAAACTGCAAAGCTTAATTATGCCAGTTTATGGCTCATGACCCAGATGTCTGGCTGGCTTGGGAAGCAAGCTGGTCTCTTTTTAAAGTGTATTTCACACAATAAAGATAAAAAGACATCCGGAAAAATCCAAGCTTGCCAGAAATCCAACTTCTTGTGTTGAAGGACTTCCCCCACCAGCGTCAGCTCCGCCACAGTGACTCGGGCACTGCGTACCAGCCTCAGCGTGACCAGTACTTAATTGGCTTTCTTACCAAAAGCTTAAAATCCAGCCAATTTTTATACAGAAAGTTGAATGTCAAAAAGTCTAAAAAGTAGTAAATGTTCAGACTGATTCTGGGAAAAAAATAATACTTTGGCATTCTGAATAATAGCATAATAAAATTTAAAACATTACCCTATTATCCAGTTTTATATTCAGAGTATGAAATCACTTTTTACAGTCCTCAAAACTGACAAATTTCACGAAGAGTTAAGTGTCCTTGACGGATGGCACAGGGCTACAACCCACCCCCAACACACACAGAACCATAAAGCTCACTTGCGAAGTATGTGCTTTTTCTATATATTTATTACACGTATAACAGAAGTCTTCATAAATAGTTGCAGAAAATGTTAAAGCCACAACATTGCACATGGTATGAAACAAAAACAAAAACAAAAAAACCAAAAAAAAAAAAAAAACCCCAATGAGTGCATTTACAGTATTTTCATCTGACTGTATACCGTTCAACAATCTGATTGACGGTTTGGGGTGGTGGGGCTGGGGAGGGGGCAGTGGGGCTGGACCCAGCCTCAAGTCTCCATTGGATGGGCAGACCCCATCAGATGCCCCCAAGAGGAAGGCCCAGGCGGTAGGTAGGAGGGGAGGGGTTGGGGATTGCCAGACAAAAGGCAGGAAGAGTCTTATGTACAAGTAAGGCCTACATTTCATCAGAGCAAAACCATTCATTATATTTTATGCAAAAGATTGAGGTTGAACACACATCTCAGAAGCCAAGTCTGGTGCCCAGCAGGATGTACCCAGACGAGGCAGCTGGAAAAGCTCGGTGCCAGGTGGACACCAAGCACTGGCTGAGCCATGGGAGTGGCTGCCACCTGGCGAGTCTCTCCCAGAAATGCACAGTATCTCAGTTCTGTGTAATACCAGTGGTTTGAACATAGGCATGTGTTTCTTTGAATAAATCTTGAAAATGTTAAATTTGCAAAATTCTATCCATGTTCATTTAAAAAAAAGTATCTCTTTATTATTATTATTATTATTATTATTTTTGCAGGAACCTGAATAAAATACTGTGATCCAGCAATGCGGTCTCTGCCCGTGCAGAGTGTAACTGAAGGTCCTCCACCCCAGCGCACCTTGCAGCTCTGAGCCCAAGCGCTGCTAAACACAGCTCACTTGGAATGCCATTTCACACGATGAACAGCCGGCGGCCGGCCACTTAGTTTTGGTTTGGTTTCCTCTTCAAAAATTCAAATTAACAGCTGATTGGCAGGTGAAAGAGAATGAGAAAGAACTTCAAGATAGGTCAAACTCTAGGCAGAAGCCTGCTCTGTAAGAAGTTTTTAATGCTACGGATAGGTCGAACATCATTCTGGTGTTTGCGCCGCTCAATGAAGGACGTCAGTCTGGACGTGTCGAGGACGCCCGTGCCTTTGCCGCTGCCGTTGCCTGCCTGCAGCCACTGTTCCTGCAGGGCCAGTGCAGCCGAGGGACGCTTGGCGGGGTCCTCCTGTAGGAGGAAGCACACGAATTCTTTGGCCTTCTGGCTAACTCCTTGAAAGTAGTCCTCTGGGAAGCTAAAGTCCAGCCGGCAAATATTCAGGCAGGTCTCTTCCACGCTGTCATCCAGGAAGGGGGACACGCCACTGAGCAGCACATAGGTGAGTACCCCAACACTCCATGTGTCCGCGGTCAGGGAGACAGGGTTCCCAAGAATGATTTCCGGGGCTGCAAACTCGGGGTTCCCCAGCAACTGGTGGATGTAGTAGGTGGTGTTGAGCTGGACAGCGTCTCCAAAGTCAGCCAGTTTAATGGTTGGCTTGGCCAAACTCTGATCCACCAAGATATTCTCAGGCTAGAATGTAGGAGGAGACACCGTTAATTGCTAACATCCCTAATCCATGCTTCGTCTGACCACTGTCAGGATCCAGATGGTGAGGCCGAAGTCAGCCACATAACTGCCACCCAAAGGAAGTTCTGTGGGCCAGCGAGGGAACAGGCTGGAGCAGAACAGCCCCCTAGGAGTGGCTCTCAGCTTTAAGGGTCCAAATAGCCTAGCTCAACATTGTCTCTTCTTCCCAAGGCACCCTCAAGTGGGTAAATTCCATGCCAACTTGGCAGCACTGACGGGAGCTTCCTAAACATTCCCTGACCTAAAAGATTGAACTACCAGTACTTCCTGGTTGAGTTTACTGAAGGCAACTCAAGGAAAGAGATCAGGAATTTGCCCCACTGTCCTCCTCTCCTCAACTGCTCTAGGCTCAGGCAGGGGGCAAGACTCTAGCTTCCCATGTGAACTATCTAGACCCGCCCTTGCTCAGCCCCTGGCCTGCCAACCTTAAGGTCCAGGTGTGCTATCCTGCAGTTGTGAAGGTATCGGACGGCTTCCAGAACTTCCCCCAGGTGCGCTCTGACCTTCCCTTCGGTGAGGCTTCCCCACCGGACCACACAGTCGAGGAGGCGACCTTGGTCAGCCCTACAAGGTAAGAAGAACAGTTCTCATGATGCCTTTCAAGTCACAGGCCTTTTTAGGGAGACATCAACCCCATGGTCTCAGGACTGTACTTCCACTGGATGGCATGTTACAGGGAGGGGGTTCTGGCCCCCTCACTGAGAAGATCCAAGTGGGTAATGGCTGGGGGAGAGCTGCAACCAGGAACTGCAACCCTGTTGTGTGTTGCTATGGCAAGCTGCTGGACAGTGTCTATGCACGGATGTAGATAACTGCTGGAATAAGGAAGGTGTACCCACCTCACTTAGCCTACACTTCCTTCCTGACATATAAAGCAGGCCACATGAAGATGGATGAGGTCATGCTGTAAAAAGCCACATGCTAGGGCAGTAGATTCATGCTTAGCAAAACTACCCTAATCTGAACTAACTTTTAATATTAAAAAAATACAAAGTTCTAAGCCTAAACTTTAGTAGTGTCTATTCATCCGACCTTGGGTGCGTCATTTTCCTGTTTCAAAGATGAGGAAGCAGAGGCAGAGAAGGCACACACATTTTCTAAGGTTTCATGGCTCATGAACAGCTGTTATTGGGTGGAGACCGCTCTTCATACCCGCTGTTCTCAGAAGAGAAGGTTATAGGAAGACAGACCACCTGCCCACCAAGGAATGGTCATTAGTGATTGTGACTTGCTCTAGTGAAAATTAATTCTGTTAATAGTCTGATGAGGCTGCGCCATGGTGGTTAGCTGAGAATGGCCTCCACATACTTATATATTTGAATGGCTGCTCTCTAGGAGGTGGAACTGTTTGGGAAAGATTAGGAGGTGTGGCCTTGATGGAGGTGTATCACCGAGGGTGGGCACTGAAGTTTCCAAAGCCCACACCATTACCTCTTAGCAGCCGCCCACCTCCCCCTTCCTTGTACTCATGGATCAGATGGAAGTGCTCCATGCTGGCCTGCCTGTCATCATGCTTCCACCTATGGTAGTCATGGACTCTAACACCATGGAATGGTGAATCCTGGTGAATGGTGAAATGGTGAAAGTTCAATGATTTCTTCTATACAATGTCTTGGTGACGACGTTATGCCATGCAATGGAAAAGTTGCCCAGAGATACATTATGCAACTTTCTAGTAAAAAGAAGTAAGAGCAGGGGACCTGGGGGGTATGGCCAGTGATCTGGTCCTTGCCAGGATATATAAGGCACTGGGCCCAACTTTGCACTGTAAAAATAAGCACATTCCCTTCAACATTCCTGGCCCACCCACTGCGAATTTACAGTTGAAAGAGATGTCACTTTAGACCAAGGCTGTGGTGACTTCTGACAAGGACGTGAGTGAGTTTACTTGTTCAGAATCTCCAGGCAAGGTGGGCAGTAGCTGCTGGTCATCAAGCCTAGCCAGACAGCCTCCAAGGTGGGCTCAGACGCTGGCTTTCCACACATACCGTTTTAGCTCCTGACAGTTCACCAATAGCTGTGCATTTAAAGACACCAAGGAGGAGGGGCTGGAGCGATGGCTCAGTCATTAAGAGCATTAGTTATTCTTGCAGGACCCAGGTTTGATTCCCAACACTCACAGAGGTTCCAAAACAGTAGTCTCCAATGATACACCTATCTCTGTACAAGTCCTATGAATGCTAAAACCACAGAGCCCGCTGTTTGTCTCAGAGAACAATCAGGATCAGCAAAAGTGCCGGGAGCCAAGGTGAGGGAGGGCAGGGAGGAGGGAGGCTGAGTACGCACATTTCCAGAACCAGGACGTAACTGGTGGGGGTCTCGAAGGTGTCAAGAAGGCCCACGAGGAGGGGGTGCTGCAGGTTCTGCAGGATGCTGAGCTCATGAGTGACCTGGTCACGCTTCATCAACTTCTTGTTCACAAACTTTGTGGCCACTGCTCGTTTGGTTCCCTTCTGGTCACATTTCTTAACTACAGCAAACCTGCCCCTGTAAAACCCACCATGAAGAGATTACACGGGGCCACGTCTATGGGATGGTGACATCTTTGCTGGATTGTGTGGAAAGGATGCGATGGTTCAGCCATTGAGTTGTCATTCCCTCCCCACCCCACCCCTGGCCCCCAATGGCAGTGCCACTTCTCATGCTAGGACTGGGCAGACCCTGGGCTTCCTGACCTCTGAATGAGGTGAAAGGGATGGCTCCAGAGAGTCTTGCCCTCACCATGCAGTTTCTACCTTCGTCCCCTGGAGAACCTCACCATTCTGAGGCTATGGCAAGTGCCCACAGTTGCCAGTGACCCTCCCACTCCTGAGAGAGGATCGTGCTTTGTTGGTTTAAGCTTGATTGCAGGGTAGGCAAGCTGTCTCTTCACCTGGGGTCAGGTTGGGGCCTGGGCTGCACTTGACTTTCTATGGATAAGATGACCTTGCTCTTGGAGTAAGCACATTCTACACGCCCAGGGGCAATGCATGGGAGTGTAGCACAGGCAGGGCAGGCTGTGGGGTAAGTTAATCTCCTTCCCACTTCTTCCCTTGGGGAGGTGGAGGGTCAGTAGGTGGTTGCCCCGTTACTATTAACTGTGGAATATGGAGAGAGCATAGTTTCTGGTTTCTGTCATGCCATCTTTCCTCTAAAACCGTGAGCTAGAAGAAGAACCCTGTTCTCTCTTTTAAGCTTTTTCTGTCAGGTACTGTCACAGGGACATAAAGCCACCAACACCAAGCACATGGCAGTCACTTCTATGGGTGGCGGCATTCTGTTTTCGGCCTAGGGACAATGAGTGATCTTACTTTTGTGGAAGAGGCTGTGGGCTCTGTGTCATACCTGCCGAGCTCGGCCACTTCACTGTAGAAGGCGTCGAAGTTGTCCTTCCAAGTCACCATGATCCCGTCACTCCCTGGACCTGCAAGAAGAGCACCACATGGCCCGAGTGCGTCAGGTTTTCCTTCCTAAAGTGATGTCTCTGTCAACGGCCTTAAAAGATGGCGGTCCTCCTTCCTCTGCTCCCTCCCCAGTGCTGGCATTACAGGTGTGAGTCTCCACCTTGGCTCCTGAGCGTCCCTGAAGCAGAGCTTCTCGGGAAGAAGTCACACATCTGCACTATCCAGCACGGCCACCGCAAGTGGCCACGGAGCATCTCTGATAGGTACACACGCTCGTGCCACAGTAAGACAGATGCATGGGACCCTGAACACCAACAGAAGATATGAACTATTCTGTGAACACTTTATAGGCATTGATTTCATGTTAGAATCGAATACTGTGGGTATATTAGGCTAAGTCAAATACTAGATAAATCAACTTACTTTTATTTAAAAATGTGAAACTGTACCTGAGCCTTATGTGTCATGCCTCGCACTGCTTGAGTGTGCATGTGCTTGTGTGGGGGACACAGGGAGCCCCCACCCCATTACTCTTTGCCTAGACATCTTCTCCATGAGCCTGGGGAGTCTGGGAAATCCCAGCCTCCTCCTGTCTCTGCCCCTCCCAGCACTGGGTCACATACCCCATAACCGTGCCTGAAGGTTTATATAGGCTCTGGGGATTTAGATTCAAGCCATTATGCTTGTATAGAAAGCTGCTTTTACCCCCTGAGCCATCGCCCCAGCCTGACGATTTATAGTGAGCCCCATCCTGTTGACCAGACTCAGCCTGCAAACCATGCTTGTTTACACATCCTTCAGAAATGGAGGGTTCCACCATGTCTTCTTAATGCCCACAGTCTTTTAGAGTAAGTGATTTATAAATATGATGCAAACATGGACAGTTTTGTCACACATGTGCCAGCTGGAAGTCACTTGTTAGTAGTAAATGTGGTGTTATATAAGCCCTAAGGAAACAAGATGCTTTTTCTAAGCACTTATGCAAAAGGAATCAGTAAGACTCCTAAACAAAACTTGCACAACGACAACACCATGAGCTGACATGCCAATGTACATAGAGGGAATTTTACAAGGGCTCACCCCTAAATGAAAGCTATAGGTTAATTAATGGGTGAGGGAGGGAGGGAGGGAGGGAAGGAGAGAGAGAGAGAGAGAGAGAGAGGGAGAGAGAGAGAGAGAGAGAGAGAATGAATATATATGAAAGAATCATCAATGTTCTCTAGAAATGAGCCCAATAGATTACCCTATCCCAAGTGGTCATTTCTAAACATATAAACATTCAAGTAACAGTTAAAGAGCACACAGTGTAGAGGTTTTTGTCTTTTACTGTCTATTGAAATGCTAACTGGGGGGGGGGGCATTTGTCCCTGTGACCCTATCCTCAAGCTAATTTTGACTGGCGAATAAAGATGCCAATAGCCAATAGATGGGCAGTGAGATGGCGGGGTAGGCTTGAGATAAGAGGAAAACCACAAGGGGAGAAAGAAGAAGGTAGAGGAAGAAGGAGAAACCACCATGGGTAAACTGAGCCATAAAAACATGACTCCGAAGGCTGGCTGATCAGAGTTAAGAGCAGCCTAGATAAAGCATAGTAAGTAATAAGAGGGTTATCGATAGGACAGTAGAGTCTAACAGCATGGAGGGGAGGCAGCTGCATAGCTGTTGAGTTGTTTAAGGCTGTTGTAAATATAAAGGCTGTGAGTGTGTCCTTCATTCGGAAACTAACTGGTTAAAGGTGGGGTAGAAACCTTGGGACAGGATTAAAATAATTTCTCTAACAACAGAGCGATGTGTGCGTGTGTGCGTGTATGTGTGTGTATATAGCAATAATAAAGAAGAGGTACTGAGTTTGCGAGGGAGTAGGGGGTGTGCAAGAAGCTGGAGTGGGAGAAGAAGGGTAAAATGATGTAAGCTGAGAACTTGCACTTGGGAAATTAAAAAACTTTTAATTAGAAGAAGAAACATTGATTTCTCTCACATAAAATCAAACATTTCCCCATTATTTTCCAATGAAAACGTTCCTACGAGATTCCTTAAAATTGTCTTCCAAATATTGCACAAACACAGAAGAATGAAACAAACTGAGTCTTTGATCTGCAAGCAGTTCAAGAAGTGGTGTCACACAGACTCGAGGTGCCATGCTCCTCCTTGTCACAGCCCCTCTCTTTCCCCGCAGGGGACCCTGGCCTGACATGCTCCATTGGTGGGAGCACACATGCATCTTGGAGGTGTCAGGACTGACCTCCCTAGCCTCACTTTTGAGTTGCAACTGTTCTGCCCTGAGCCAGCCAGAGCATGGCCATGGTGTCAACCTGTCTAAGAGCCCCGGAGCTCAGGGTCATCAGGGTGGGAGCAACACTCTGGTGAGTATAAGGCAAAAGAACGTTCTACACAGGACAGCTCACTGGTGCCAACTGACTAGAACTCATTAAAGCCGCACACCACCAATGCCCGCAAATTAAGTGGCTCTCAGGGTGCAGTTTGGATATCACAGAAAAATCACTTTTTTTTTTTCTGATGACCTTGAAGATTCTGTGATTGGAATCTACACATTTCCCTTTCTGTCATTTTGTTGTTCAGATCCACATGGGACAAACATAACTGTGACTCTCAGAGTTGTTGGCAGTAGCTTATTAAGAACCAACTCTAAGCTGGGCGTGGTGGCGCACACCTTTAATACCAGCACTCGGGAGGCAGAGGCAGGTGGATTTCTGAGTTCAAGGCCAGCCTGGTCTACAAAGTGAGTTCCAGGACAGCCAGGACTATACAGAGAAACCCTGTCTCAAAACAAAACAAAACAAAACAAACCCCAACTCTATAGCTTATATGATTCTTTTCTAATTGAGAAAATGACTGATTCTTCACTTTTAATTTGGAGATCTTGCTTTCCTTTAGGTCACAATCCTGTAACTATAATATGCCATTTCCATGATTTAATAAAAGTTTTAGATGAACTTGGCTTACCGTCTATACTCTAGAACTCAATTCAGCATCTAGTTTGATTTTTATTTGCCCTGCTGGAAGCGGTTGAGGGCAGGCGGGCACTTGGAGATGCCTCTGTGTGTCCAGTGGGCCTCAGTGAGCACTGCTGGAACCCAGTCCACACGTGCCCTGCTCTGAGCACCTACCCAAATCAAATGCAGTCATGGGAACTGAACAGGGTTAGGCAGGATTCTGTCTACAGGGCTAGCCGCAGAGAACACAGCATCCTGCTGGTCTGTAGGTGTGCCTGCCGGAGCCCACTGACAGGCAGGGAATGATCTCCTGGCCTGATACTTGGGGAAGGCACTGGGCTCAGCAGCCCACGCTTCATTGACGGGCTGTGCTGAGATCTGAGACACGCCTGGGTCTACCATACCACCTCTTTTTCACTCATGGGCTTCATGAAGCAACGCAGCCTCAGCTGAAGACTGGGTAAGAGGGCACGTTTTTTAAGAAGGGAGGACAGGAGCATACATTCCAGCTCAGGCCAGTCACTTAGGGGATGTTGGCAGAGGCACCCTGCCCCCGGAGGCTTACCTAGAACCCTCAGACTGGCAGAAGACGAGGCTGAACCCATGTCATTCATAGCGATGCAGGTGTAGATACCATCGTCTTCTGTGCTCACACCGATGATCTTCAGACTGGCCTCCCCAAGGTCACTGTCGCACATGTGAGGACATGCTGGGGTCAGGAGGGCTTGGCACCTTTAGGCACCAGCTCTATCTCCCTCCCCGGGTATGAGATCTCCCACAGACTAAGTGCCCAAGGCATTGGAGGAAAGAGATGACTCCAATCAAGCATACAATTGCATTTCTAGCTACCGAGTAATCAGATTAGCCACACCCCTACCAGGAAATTGCTCTGGCCTAGCCGCTCACCTGTAGGAGATGCTGTAGTGGTCATCGTTGTTCAAAGTGTTGTGTTCGGGGCCCTTCCAGGTGATTGAGGCCTTGGGGCGGCCACAGACACGACATCTAAAAACAACGGTCTCCCCTGTCTCGCACGTGACCTCACTCAATGGGATAACAAATTCTGGGGGAACTGCAAGGAAAGGGGGTTTGGTCAATGCCAGTCACCCTTCTCTCCCATGGGCTCCCACAAAAGCAGCAGGAACCCAGAACACCACAGGCTATCCCAGGGCACAGGCATGATACTCTGAGACACAGCCCACAGTCCTGTGCCCCTTCAGACTGGAGGAAAGACAACAGAACTCACCGTCATAAATGTAGTTGGGGTTAAGAAGCTGAAAAGACAAAGATTCGTAAATTAATAAATTGTAGTTAATAAAACTGGGAGCTATTTTCAGGGGGAGGCTGCTCCCAGGGCTACCGTTACTGTGGGAGGTGCTTGGCTGGTCTGGAACCACAGACCCAACCCCCTCTGCTGCTCTTACGTGTCCTTGACCATGCCGAGCCACACCAATTAGCTGACGCTTAGCTTCTTAATCACAAACACGCTACTTAACCTGTCCTAGGATTCAGGCCAAGGCCAGCTGACCTACCCACATTATCTGACCCCACACGGACCTGGTGCTGTGTGCAGGTGGAAAAGCAGGGCCTGAGTAAGTCATGTGCCAGCACGACTCCCAACTAGTGCAGAGAGAGCCAGTATAGCGCTGCTCCTGTGAGCAATGAGGGTGTCCTCAAGCAAGGCCCAACTTAGGGTTGGTGGCAGCTGATCCTCCCCACCCTCCTCTTGGCTGCTCTCTCCACAGGCACCTCCACAGACACCTTGTTACTGAGCCCTTCTCACCTTCACAGATTCCTTGTTACTGAGCCCTTCTCACCTTCACAGATACCTTGTTACTGAGCCCTTCTCGTGGCTTCCTGTACCCATTCTCCAACTTGCCGTCCCTTTTGCCGTCTTTATCTTTCTTCTCAGACTTCTTCCTTAAACGGAGTGCTGTGTGCCAAGATGTTGACTTCCTAGGGAGGAGAAGATCACACTGCTTAGATCCCTCCTTCGCCATGGTCAGCAGTTGTCACGGAGAAAGGAGCAGAGAAAGGCTCATGATAAACTGACATCCCATGAAGATGGACTGCACAAAGCAGGTGACAAAGCCTTAAGATACAAAGGTGCCTATAATAGTTAATTCTGTATCAACTTGGCTGGGCCATACTTTGCTGAGAAGACAAACATTCCTAGGGTCTCTTCAAGAGTACTTTTGACTGACAGGAACAGGCGAAGCTGCTTGCCCTTCCTTGTCCAGTCAGGTGAAGGTGTATGAAGGGAACTAACTCTCCAGGAATCCACCTCAGACTTGATGGGTGGCAGCAGTTCGGATTTGCCAGTCTCCACAATTGTGAGACCCGGTCCCTGGCAAGTCTACCTTCTGATTTGCCTCTCCACAGCCTAGCTCAGTGGGCCTGTTTCCCTGAAGAGCTCTCATGCCAAGGTTCACGAATGTATGCTGAGGAATCAAATAGAGCACGAAGCTTTAATCACTTACGTTTCTATTAAAGGCCAGCTTGACACTGAAGGCTTTTGAGCAGGGTTCCTGAACAATACACTCTCTGCCATCTGCCTATCCCAGAGACAGGGGAAGGAGGGAAGAAGAGATGGATGGATGCATTTACCCCCCAGTACCAGCCTCCTGCAGGTGCACACTTGGCTGGGCAGCACTGTTTTCCAAAGGCATTAACAGTTCTTAAAGAAGTGTGGCTAGTCTCTGACATTTCAGGGATGTTCCAGGAAGAGAGAAAGTTTCCAAAAGCAGTTGGACTCAGTTTTAAGATAATGCTCAAAATGCAGCAAAGCTGACTTCAGGCTTATGTCAACGAGCCTTCGAGTAACAAAGAACTCACAGCAACGTCACCACATAGACCAGTGGTTCTCAACCTTCCTAATGCTGTGGCCATTTAATACACTGTGACCCCTCCCAAACATAAAATTAATTCTGTTACTACTTCATAACCAGTTTTGCAGTTATGTATTATGATGTAAACATTTGTTTTCTGGTAGTCTTAGGCGACTCCCATGAAAGGGTCATTTGACCCCCCCAAAGGGGTCTTGACCCACAGGTTGAAGACTGCTGGTATAGACCTTCCTGCAATCTGTGAATGACGATCCCGTGTCTCCCAAGAGGTCCTGCTCCCTGGCTATTTAGTGGCCCGAATAAAAGAGGTATCTTTTGGGAAGAGTTATCTTTTGGGATGAGGCTAGCCCTTCACTTGGGGGTCACACAATTTGCTTAGAGGCAAACGTGCACTAACAGACAGAGTTTTCCCTCCACTGGCTGCTTCCTTTCAGGGTCACTCCTGCCACTCACTTGAGAGTCCCGTCGGGGTTCTCCATGATAACTGCACTCGTATGGCCCAAGACGAAGCCCGGAATCCAGCCCTCGGCTGCGGGGCACTGGTCAGTGGCGGCTCGGAACACCAGAAACATGTTCTGCTGGTTGCTGGCCAGAATTTGAACGACCTCTCCTTGATAGACGTTTATCTCATCCTCCTTCACTGCCGTGTACTCGTGTGTCACCAGCATGGTGGAGATGTTGCTACTGCTGCTGCCTTCACTCTGGAGGGGAAGAGATGAAGAGAACAGGGTGGACAGGGACTGAGAGGAGGCGCGACAGCTGCAGCCACTGCTCACCTCGAGCCATGGCGCCAGCCCACAGGAGGGCTCAGCAGTCAGACAGGGAGACGGCACACTCTTCCTTCACACTCGCTTCTGCTTAGTGTGCCCTGGGCAGCAACTTGCTCAGCCATTGAGAAACAACTCCCAAAGATCCACCTCAGTGCTGACGCCCTGGGGGCCTGATGCGGTTGGATCTTCGCTGTGTCCTCTTATCGATGCCATGTTGGGTGTTTCCAATTCAAACACGTGTTAACTTTGAAGGGCTGTCGGCTAGCTGTGTGGCCCCCAAATCTTNGCTTAGTGTGCCCTGGGCAGCAACTTGCTCAGCCATTGAGAAACAACTCCCAAAGATCCACCTCAGTGCTGACGCCCTGGGGGCCTGATGCGGTTGGATCTTCGCTGTGTCCTCTTATCGATGCCATGTTGGGTGTTTCCAATTCAAACACGTGTTAACTTTGAAGGGCTGTCGGCTAGCTGTGTGGCCCCCAAATCTTCCTAAGAAGGCCATCATTGGGATGTGCACTCCAGGTCACAGGCTGTTGTTTGGCTAACCTTTGCTACTCCTACCAACCAAAAACCAAGAACAGGGAACATCTGAAAGGCTGATCCCCTAACACTCTACTCTTAGGGACGGCTGCTCCATCTCCTTTTTGCCTTTATGTCCCTCAGCGGATGCTGTTTTGACTGAACTTGCCTCAAGGGTCTTCACGTTGCTCTTGTTATGGGAACATACGGCAGAACGTCACACAGCTGCCTTCAAGCTTTGTGGAAGAGACCTTTGAGTGGCTGTGGGGATATCTTCTACTGCCCTTATCCAGAGGCCTCAAGAGCATCCAGTTTCTTTGGTCAGTGACTGAGGGGTGGTTGGCCTGCAACCGCCTGTTCAGTAACTCAGTCAATGCAACACGATTGCAAAAAGTAAAACTGAGTTGGTTCCTTAAGGTCTCCAGCTGGGAACACGAACTGAATGAACAGAACACAAATGGCAGCCACCTGTCCCATGGTCTCACCTGACTGGTGATCTACTGTTCCAGGAAAGAAGACAGGTGAGAGAGAGAGAGAGCTATCTCCCCAGAGTCCCTTTTTGGGAGTGGCTTCCAGGCCCTGGTGTCTGTGAGCGTTTTTTGTTTGTTTGTTTTTGTTTTTTACACAGTTGCTGCATGCTATTTATGGAAATCAGCATTTCAAAGGCCTGCTATGTACTCTGGAACACTGAGTGGGAGAGATTGCTTGGCCCAGCCACCCTTTGCAGTCCTGGCCTATTGAGCATATCAGAACCTGCTGGAGCAGACAGCTGACCACTGTTTTGAGATGGCTGAGGGGACACAAGACCCACCTGCTCTTCTCTATGAGGCCACGGGTGGGAAGGGAAGCCAACACGCCAGTTACTGGGTGTTGCATGGACGGGCTGTGCATGAGAGCTATGGAGGACACAGAAGAGCTGCCTGCCACTCGTGGTTGTGAGGCGATTCACTCTTGTCCCCTCCCCCTCCCCCACCCCACCCCCATGGTGCCCACTTCCTGCCTGTGACCCTTCAGTTCAGAGGTGCCATGCGTGTTCTCTGTGGACTTTCAGTGTGGACCTTAGTATTTTGATTTAGATGGCGAGATCTAGCAGTTTTGGGATGGTCGAGGCAAATGTGCGAGACACGTAACCTACCCCATTCTGTGCCACAGCTGCCACGGTTAGGGCATCGCTGTGGGCGGTATAACTGGACTGATTTGCAACAATTCCAGCTCCTGTCACTTCTGCTCTGGATGGACACCGGGCATTTCAAATGGGCCTTCCTCAATTCCCACAACCTCTTTGCCATTCGTAGAGCATGGCCATCTGTCTGCCCTCCAGAGTAGGGTGATAAGTGTGCACAGGCCACCCAGCCAGTGACAGGGAGGCAGGGCTCTGGCTGATGCTAATGCGTGCTCATGGTGGTGGGAGGGAAAGTCCATCAGTGGCCTGACGGACAGGCTCACCCAGTCAGTTTCGGGCCATCTGTTTGTACCCTGCCCTGACCTCAGCAGAATTCAGAAGGTACCATCTGGAGCATGAGGAAGGACACCTCTAGAGGTCAGACACAGAGGCCTGTCTACAATCCAGAACAGACCCTCAGAGGTGGTCCCAGGGAAGGAGGCCCGGCTGACCTGCTAGGAACTTAGCACTTCAATGGCCCCTTGCAGCCAGGGCCAGGTGGGTCAGAGGATATTTTCTATCCCTACCTACCCTGATGTGAGGCACACTGACTAAAACCCAGCCTGTCAACTTCCTTTTCCAAGCTACCTTCCACAAGAGCAGCAATAAGAGGCAGAAAGGCCACTCCCCGATGTAATGGACTCTGGACCGGTGTGATGCACCATGCCTTCCTCTGGGTGGAGCTATGCCCAGGTCCAGCTCCTGTGCTAGAGCAGTTACTCACTTGGAAACACAGACCTGAAAGCTGTTCTTTGCTTACTAGAAACGTGTACAGGTTAGGGGGTGTAGGAGATGTCAGCAGGCCCGTTCTGTCACAGTGCTGAGACCAGGCCTGGTGACCGGGCAGACCGCTGTGACTTGTCAGGGGGCTATCCTCCCACCTAGCGTTTCCCATCTAGCTGGAAGCTCCCTTGCTCTCTCCATTTCCCACGGAATGGAGAGTCCATAGCAAGGACACGGGGAGTGCCCACCATCAGACCCCTTAGTGGTCAAACCCCTTAGTGTAAATAAATGAATCAAGGCCCACTTCTTAATTTCTTCCACAAATAAAGAGGAAGGCTGAGCTAATCAAAATACCTAACAACAACAACAACAAAAAAGAAGATAAGATCAGGAGTATGAATGAGGGATTAATAGAAGTCCAGAGGAAAGAGACATGCAAAAGCTAGATTTTATGTATAAATATATATACAATGAGAGACACAGACCCTTTTAGGGAAATGTATTTAAAAATTTATAAAGCGATCAAACATACACTCGTTAGAACAGTTCTGTGCACTCACGCATGCCTTTAGGAGTGTTATGGGCCAGGTCACCTGCCCTCTAGGAGATAGCTGGAGGACACTGAGGAGCCTGCCCACAGAGTGGGGGAGAGCCCAGCAGAGACACCCTTCAGCCTGAGAACACAATGCAAGTGACTGCAAAATGAGCCGGAACCCCAGTGCAGAAGCACTCTACCTGCCCCCACACCCTCTCTGGAGGCCTGAGGCCCAGCCATCTCTGGAGAAGTCGGGTGTCAAGGCGCCTGGGCCAGTGTCTCTCCAGGAGACTTGGGGCAGAAAGAACTTTGCCACTGGATAGATTCCTGTTCCCTAACGCCATCTTATTTTGCTTTGAGTTGATGTTGGAAGTTTTCTTGAGGAAAAAATAATTTTTTTTCATCAGATGACTCAAAAAAAAAAAAGCAGCGAAGACAACTTATGGTGTAAAAGAGCGAAACTAAGCAATGAGCGAGAAGCTTAGAAGTTATACATTTCATTGTGAGTAGTAGAGAACAGAGGAAAAGACCCCTCCAAAAAGCGGGGGGAAAAAGTGAGCGAGGAGGCAGGGCCCAAAGAGCAAGTCCCAAGATGCTTTGCTGGTCAGAAACTGGAGACTTAAAGATGCTGCATTGAGGAGATTAATGGTGCGCTCTCTCGTAATTGAGAGACAGGAGTAAAGCGAGAAGCAGGTTAGTAGAGAGGAGAGCAGGTGTTGTCCGTGGTCCCGAGAGGGGTTAAAGGTGGCTGCATTCGCTTGGTGGCTGGGTGCCAGCGCAGCCCCACAGGGCACGGACGCGAGTGTACACACAGAGGCCACGGACGTGTCTACTCAGACAATGCACAGGAGAGCTGGAGAAGGCGGTCACTGCTGCACAGTGCTGGAGAGCTGGAGTTAGTACGGAGGTTTAGAAGAGCTGGCGGGACAGAGGCGGTGGGGTGGACGGGCGCAGGCTCCCTGGCACTCTTACCCCGTTGCTCTGAGTGGACTGCACGGACTGCTCGCTGGCCGAGGAGCACGTGCTCATGCGGTCTGTGTCCTTGCTGGGGGCTGCATGGCGGTGCGTCTGTCGCTGGAGGGAGTCACTGTCCCCCGGGAAGGTGAAGGAGCTTGGCCGGCTGGCAGGGGAAGCAGGAATGGAGCTCCAGAAGGAGCCCCCCTTTTGCAGGGGGCTGCTGGGAGGAAAGGCCTCCTTGCCAAAAGGAGAAGGGAACGTAGTGGAGAGAGGAGAGTTCAGCGGCGAGACGGCCCCAGGCCTAGTCTTGCCCAGAGGCAGTGAGCCCAGGTTCCCCCGGGCATCCTTGGTGTTTCCGTCTTGGCTTGTACCGGAAGTACTCCCCGGGGCCTTCCGGGGGCTCTCCATCACCTTCATCTTGGGAATGGGTTCTGTTTCACGCTCATGACCTTCGGAGTCTCCACTCAGTGGGAGCCTGCTGGGTTGGCCAAGGCTGGCCTCAAGGGCCAGGTTGCTGCTGGGGGTAGGCAGTAAGGGGCTGGGAGCAGACATACCTGACATCTTGTCTGCCTCTGCCTGGCTTGAGGCTGCAGAGGAGACCAGCATGGGGGGGTGGTGTCTGACAGGCTGTGGGATCCTGGAGGGCCTGCTCCTGCTCGAGCTGGGGCCACTGCTACAGCTGCTGGGGCCACTGCCATGGCTGCTGCTGCCTCCGCTGGAGGCCCCGCTGCCGCCGCTGCCCCCGCCCCCGCCGCTGCTGCCCCCGCTGCCACTGCCGCCGCCCCCACTATGGTTCCTCTGGTACTCGATGGGTGATGTCAAGGCTGTAAGCAAGAAATTCAACAGAAGGAAGTCAGTTAAGGCACCAAGAAAATTCCAGTGTGTGTGTGTATGTTTATTTATTAGAAAGGCCACACACAACCAGAAGGGCATGAGAGTCAGTGAGCTAATTCAGGTAAATGCTTATGGTCATAGGAGCCTACTCCTACCCTAGAGGTCAACATAATTTGTTGGTCAGGTCAGTGAGCTAGATGGCAGCATGGGGCAAATGCCAGGCAGATTACTATCAGCCAACAGTGCCACCTACTTAATGTCTCTGTTCCTGACTTTGGAATGTCCTGCAGAGGGTTTTACTGAGATGGGGACATTACAACATTTCCGTGGTCTGAACTTAGGCACAGAATGTACATATGCATTAAAGGTCGCAGGGAGGGCTGATTCAACTCTCAACTGTATTCTCTTCATTATCCACCAAGTTAACATAAGAGTGGGAGCTGACAGTCACAGGACTATTTCAGACAGGAGGGGGCCGGAAGAGGGCTGATAACTGCTGCTGGCTTATCAGCTTTGCTAGAATCACTGGAGGGATAAGTGTCTGTCTGTCTACAGGCAGAGTCTTGCTATATAGCCCAGGCAGGCCTTGAATTTGTAATGTTCTCGCTTTTGGCTTCTTGAGTGCTAGATTACAGGTGTGGACAATCACATGCACCCATGATGTGCTTTTTAATTGGGTATGTAATGCACTTGCCAGTGATTCTAGCATTTTTGGTCAGTGTCATATCCTCAGGTTGATCACCTCAAACTTCCTTTTCCTATGTCACCTTTCCTACTGTGTCACCTACGCACGGCAGAACAACGTAACAATGCATTCTGAGATCGCTCAGTGAAGGTGGAGTGTCCTGACTGCCACCAAAACCCTGTGACATTCTAGACAAATTATCAGCCCACTGTGCCTCAGCTTCCTATCTACAAGAGATATAGCGGACAGTAAGCTCTGTCGCTATCACTACATGACGCCGAGTGGTGAGACACAGAAACATGTACGTTAGAGAAAGAAGACACAGCTAGTAAGAGGGTACATCACCGTTTAAAAAGTTGCGCTGGTTTTCTAAGATTTGGTTGATCTCATGGATCCACGTTTGCCGGATGCTTGGACTGGATGAATGCAAAATGAAGGTCTCCACGGCATCGCCTGTCCTGGACGTCAGGGCGAACTTACAGGGATCGCTCTCCACATTTTCCTCCAGGCAGAGGCAACTCACCTTTAAAACAGCAAGTCCTTATTTACAACAGCTACTGCCCGGGGCATCCTGAGTATTCACCAACTAACTGAAGAATGGCAGACAGAATACACCTGCTGCGGGGCCTTTGGTACCCAGCTTTAATGTGAGAGAATGCTCTGACATGCACTGCAACAATATGGTCAGACTTTTGAAAAACTGTGCCAACTTTGCTCCCTCACAAGGATAGATATGTGAGGCCCCACAAACACGGCATCCTGGAAGCAGAAAGAGGCATGCGATTGTCAAGGGCTACTGGGGTGGGTAGTTTAACTCTTGCATGATGAAAGGACTCCTGGGTCTGAGGATACAAAGGTACTTAGTACCAATGAGCTGTTCCTAGAAAACACTTAAAATGGCAAATATTATGTTATATACATTTTGCCACAAAAAATTAAAAGTATGAAGTGAATCTCATCCTATATTGATTGACATAGCAACAGCTACCTTTTAGCTGAATTCTGTTAGCCTCAGACACCATTACAGGTCAAGCATTCCTAAAACCCTGTATGGTCTCTAGTGACGGCCCGCCATGAAGACAGGAGCTCATGAACTACTGCATAAGGTGCCTTTAGGCTATGCATATAAAGTGAGCATGGCACACTCACACTTTGTGCTTAGAACCGAATCCCATCCTGGGGGCTGCCGAGATGGCTTCCATGGTAAAAGGCTTGCTGCACAACCTGACTTCATCCCACATAAATGTAAAGGAGAGAACCAACTCCACGAGCTTTCTGTCGGGCATCCACATGTGCAATGTGGCATGTGTGCCCAAATGCATATACCATGTACACCCATAAAGATACCTGGGTACCATTGCTAAGTTGCCAGTGTGTATATGTATATAGTAAATATTTTTTAACTTAAAAAAAACAAAAAGGCCTGAAACCAGAAAGACTTTGCAGCACTTCAGTAAAGAGTATTTAATCATTATTAGGAAGGATTTCAAAGCCATTTAAAGTCTCAGGTGCAAAGGCCATTATAAGGCTTGACTAACAGCTGAAACAATTACCTAGTATTTATTTCAAAACCTCTTCTGCAATTAGCCAGCACTCATTCTTCTCCGAAAATAAAAACTCACCAGGCAGTGGTGGCGCACGCCTATAATCCCCATACTCGGGAGGCAGAGGCAGGCAGATCCCAGAGTTTGAGGCTAGCATGGTCTACAGACTTAGTTCCAAGACAGCCAGGGCTACACAGAAAAGCCCTGTCCCAAAGTAAACACATATTAAGATGGCCCATAAGATGGCCCATCATGTAAAGGCACTTGTCACCAGGCTCAGTGATCTGAATTTGATCCCAGGGGTCCTGTGATGGAAGAGAACGGATTCCTATAAATTCTCCTCACTTCATTCACACTCTGTGGCACACAAGCACAGACACAGCACATAAAAATAAGCAAATGTATTAAAAAAGAGATTAAAGTCTCAAATATCAAAAAGGATATGCAAGTGTATCTGACGTTATGATGAAAGTACAGAAAATCACCTCCCAGAAGCAGCAGAGACACAATAGAATGCATCAACAGAACTTCTAAGGTGCTGGGGTGGCTGTCCGTCCACAGACTTGTAAATAGAAATTCTAAAGGGTGGGTTGGCATACGGGCATGCCTTTGGAAGGAGATCCCACAGTAGCCAGTACTAGGTGACAAAGGGTTGCTTCGGGCCATGGCAGCTCTTCTTTTTTGCCTGGCTCTGAAGCCTTTACAACAGGCCCTCATGAGCAAAAGATCACATGGCTCAAAGGCTGTGCCCACAGCTCAACCTTCCCCTATTGCAGGCACTTGAAACCACTGGACCATATGACGGTCCAAGCAACAAGCTTCATAGGAGAGAGCGCCATGCCTCACCAGTATACCATGAAGCCAACAGACTCACAGGGCGTATGCAGTTCCTTGACACCTGTGATGATGACCTAGTGTTCGTACAGGAGGCCCTCACAGAGAGGAACACCTCTTCCCCCTGAACTCCCCTGCACAGCTGAAGACATGGCAAGAGCTTGGGGGCTGTGGGTGCAAGCACACATCTCCTAGGGACCACCTGCTGGCTTTGGGGCTCCTCTCTGTCATTCTGTCATCCTTGATTTGTCTCCTTTACAGACTTAGGATCATACTCATAAAATTATTTTCCGTCCCTTCACCTTTTTCGGCCACCAGAGGGCAAGCTACCCTAGGGCAGAGGGGGCATCTGCCTCATCTCTGGCGCACAGTGACTGGAAGAACCCTCAGCATCCCTCTGTTGAATAGAGAATGAGACACTTAGCTGGCTCTTTTCTTTGGCCCTAGGCCAAGATTCTGAAGGTGAGGCTTGGACTTGTAAGCTAAGCTTTACATGGTCTCCCAGAGGGCAGCGGTATGTACACTGCCCAATGGCTATAATTACATAGGTATTAAATATAGTCATACAGTGTTGCAGACAGCAGCTCCAGAGTACTGAAAGCAGAAAGAGGCAGGATGCAATTTTAAGATTCAACAGTGTACTAAAATGTTTTGTAAATACTTAATAAAATGAGCATTGGAAATGTCACCCTGAGCAGAAAAGTTCTTGGCATGACAGATATGTGTGCTGGCACATGAAGCTCGCAGGCGTGCATTTACCTTGATACTGTTCTTGAACAGAAATCCTGGCATGGAAAAGCCCTTTTTTTTATCAAGTGGTTCGCTGAATATGACGATCTGTTCAAAGAGGAAAACCCGCCTCTCTTTGCATCGAGGCAGAAGTCCTGCGTCTTGGTCTGTGACCAGGAATGTGTCCTGTAAGAGCAGCTTACCCTGGGCAACAATTTTACCCTAAAACAAGAAGAGGGGAGGGAGTGGGGAAGAAAACATTACATTCTCAGTGACCAATCATCTGTTTCCTTCGGCTCCCTCCCACAGAATGACACATTCTTCTAGGAGCTGTAGAGCTTATTCTTTTACTGAGATGAATTCCTAGTTCCAGGCAGATCAATTCTTTGAGTTAAAAGTCTTGTCAGCCTTGGGTAAAACCAGCGGCCTCAGAAGCAGAGGGCAAGAACAGGCTTTTTTAGGGATGGTTCTGACAAAAAGCAACCATCCCTCTCCCTGACTTGTCAGCAGAAGTCTCCACAGTACAGACGGCGGGCTTCAGTCTGAGAAACCCAGGCTTGGAACATTAAGCTCTAATGCTCCAGTGAGCAGGTGGCAAGGAACGTTAAAACAGCTCCCACCTTCTTACTCAACTGGAGGAACAGCTTCTGCTCTGAGTTTGCACATAGAAAGAGTTTGCAACCTGTACAGGTTGGTTAGACTCAAGAACCCAGTGGTCCTGAAATCAGTCTCCCAGGGATGAGAGAAGGCAGGAGCCTTCATCCCTAGCTTCTGTGGCTTTAGATGCCTGGAGAGGATGCAGAGGCTGTCAGAGACAAAGCACAGCCCTGCTCACCTCTCCTCAAATGCCCTCAGGCAGAGGAAGGTTCCCCAAAGCAAATCAAAGGCCCTGACAAAACAGGGAAAGAAAGTCAGTCACACTGGAGAGTGAGAGAGAAGAAAGGAAAAAAGAAAGAAGGAAGGAAAGAAAGAAGGAAGGAAGCAAGGAAGGAAGGAAGAAGGAAAGAATATATGTGTACAAAAATAACCCGGGACATAGGAAAGGGATGGGAAGCAGAGGGCCCCTCAAGAAACATCGCATTACATCAAATCCCTGCAGCCTCCCGACGTTCATCATGTCGTTACAGCGCTTCGGCACGATGCACATGACTTCTACAGCTTTCTGAGGGTGGGGAGAAAGCAGAGTTAGCATTCATGCTCCTCCCAGGAACCCGCAGTGCCCACCCTCCACTGCACGTCCAGCTTAAGTTTCTCTCCCTCCACACCTCCAGAGAACAGATACGGAGTACAGACACATCAGAGACCCCCCCCCCACCCTCAGTGGCCCCTCCCAGGACCAGACCTCACACCAGGAGGGGTTTGCATGAGAGCAGCAGAACCTTAAGTACCTCTAATTCGGACGTGTCCAGGCTAGCTTTTTTTGAGTACTTGAGGAAGTCCTGTGAGGAAATGAAGAGAGAGAGGTGGTGAGAGCGAGCGATGGGCAGGGGCAGCTGGCTCCGACTGCCCTTCCTGCAGTGGGCACTTTCGGTTCAGGGCATTCACAGTCACACGCCCTCCTCTCAGAACCACACACAAAGGAATCCTGATGGTGAAGCTGCCGTTGCTTTCCAGTTTATTCTAAGATAACTGTGGCCTCTCTCCACGTTCAGGCCCTAAGCTTCATGTGATGTCATCTCCAATGACTTAAAGTAATTCATAGCTCTCATTGGGCCATATGGGAACGCAAAGTTTAGTTTTCTTAAGACTCTAAGAAGAGGGGCTGGAGAAATGGCTCAGCAGTTAAGAGCACCAGCCACTCCTGAAGAGGATCCAGGGTTACCAAGCACCCACAAGGTGACTGGCAACTGTTAGTAATTCTGGCTTCAAGGGTTCTCACGCCCTCTTTTGGTCTCCATGGGTTCCAGGCATACATGTGGTACACAGGCATGCATGGGGCAAAACACTCAAACACATAAAATAAAATATCTTTTAAAAAATTTCTAGAAGATTAAAAAATTAGGCTGATTATGGTCTGTGAGATAGCCCACCAGCTAAGAGTGGGCTGTTCTTCCAGGAGACCTAAGTTTGATGCTCAGCAGAACACAGCAGCTCACAATCATCTGCAATTCTAGTCCCACGGAACCCAACAGCCTCTTCTGGCCTCCAGGGGCACCAGGTATACGGGGTGTACAGACATACAAGTAGGCAGAACACCCATACACATACATAAAACATACATATATTTATTTGTTTTTTTTTTTTTCGAGACAGGGTTTCTCTGTATAGCCCTGGCTGTCCTAGAACTCACTATGTAGACCAGGCTGGCCTCGAACTCAGAAATCCGCCTGCCTCTGCCTCCCGAGTGCTGGGATTAAAGGCGTGCGCCACCACGCCCGGCTTAAACATACATATATTTAAAAATGAGGTTGCTAGAGCTGAAGGAAAATCACTAGCATTCCAAGGTATGTGGCTGACAAACAAGAACTTGTTTCAGAATTTGAGAGGAGTGAACTGTTGAAGAGTAAAGTGTAAAGAGTTACTTTGAAACACTTGGAACCAGAAATAACAGGCAGCTCTGCAAGAAGGCAGCAGAACATTCTCCCACAAGGTGGAGGTGTGGATGGTCCCACCCATTCAGCAGAGTGACCAAGACTCTGCTCTCGCCCCCCTCAGCCCTCACCTTCAGGAGCAGCTGGTACTTCATGATTCTCTGCACAGGTTTGATCAACAGATCAGTGAGCTGCAGTCTGTGGCCCAGGCGCTGCTTTAAGTCCTGAGAATTTTAAGAGGAAAGAAAAAACCCAAACCACCTCAGGTGTTGTTTGTGAAGTGGCAACATTTTGTTCCTTATAATTATAACTCCAGCAGTGCTGTGAAACCAAGGCAACAAAAGCTTCCCATCTCTCAGGATTGAAACATTCGGGTTGAACCTTCCTGAGTGCATTTTCAGAGAAGTCTATTTACTTGAAGGCTTCTTTCTGTCTGCCTTACTGGCCACAGGGCTGGAGAGATGGCTCAGCGGTTGAGAGTGCTGGCTACTCTTTAAGAGGACTGCGGTTCAGTTTCCATCATCCACTGCATGCTAATTATTGCCCATATGCCTGTGGTGGTTTGAATAGGAGTGTCTCTCCCAGCCTCATCTGTTTGAATGCCCGATTTATAGGGCGTGGCACTATTAGGATGGATGTCACTGTGGAGGAAGGCTTTGAGGTCCCATATGCTCAAGCCAGGCCCAGTGTGGCTGTCTTCTTTCTCTGCCTGCAGATCAAACTCTCCAGCACCATCTCTGCTTCCATGCCACCATGCATCTTACCGTGGTTATAATGGGCAGAACCTCTGACCCTGTAAGCCAGCCCCAACTAAATGTTTTCCTTCATAAGAGTTGCCTTGGTCATGGTGTCTCTTCACAGCAGTAAAACCCTAAGGTACTGCCCAATTGCCATAATCCTAGGTAATCCAGTGGCCTCTTCTGACTTCCACTGGCAACAGGCATACAACCACAACAACCACAACCACCAAAAACCCACAAAAATCTGGAGCCATTCCCCACGCATTACAGGTGGATGAACTGAAGACTGTAGGCATAGCACAAAGCGCTTTACCACTGTACTCTGCTCTGAGCCATTTAATATTTCTTTAAGTCATTTATTTTATTTTGAGATAGAGTTTCGTTAAGTTAACCAGGGTGAACTTTATCTTGGTATGTAGCCCAAGGGAGCCTTAACCGAGTGATTTTCTACCCCGGCGCAGGGTTCCCAGGTGTGAGAACTGCTCAAACCATTTATTGTTAAGCACCCAGTCTTCCAAATGCCAGGGGCTGTGACTATAGTCTGAATCCACACCCATTTCCCTGATTTATAGACTGCAAAGCAAGCTTTAGGAACCTCATCTCTGAGGCTAGTTTGGTGAAGATCCTTTTATCCCCAGATGTCCTGGCACTCTAAATCAAGCAATCACAGTGCAGCAAGAGGCACCCGTTCCCACATTGAGTCTTACCTCAAAAAAGGTGTCGATGTACTCGGACACAATGTGCTCAGACTTTGGCTTATTTTGACAATAAACTATGTACATGTGCAACCGTCTCTCCTAGGAATCAAAAGGCAAACAGACGGTTAAAGTACATACAGTTCCGCTAGACCACCGGAGCACACAGTACCACACACAGAAAAGGGGACATCTTAAAGCAAAGCTGCCATGCTGGGGAGCTCACTCCAGATTTGGGGCATCTGGCCACCCTGGCTCTGAGGCTCTGAAACAGCTTTCTGCTCTCATTCCTGGTACAGACCGGATCCCTCACTCCCCTGTTCCAGCAACACCAACGGCAGCTCAAGAAGACACTTCCATCACACCCAGGCTGCCAGCAGTCCCGGTGACCAGACTGTTTTTAGTAAGTCTTTATACTCTCAGATCCCATGGCAGGAAAAAAAAATGACAACAGGCTCTCAAAGCTATGTATGCAGATCCTTTATGGTCCCCGGGGCCTATTTGAGGTTCTCTTAGGTCAAAAATCTCTTTCAAACAACACTAGGATACCAATGCCCTCCAATGTCTACATGTGTGCCATCGTGGCATGGTCCCACAGTGGGGGAAACGGCTGGCATCACAGCAAGGATATGTCACCACTGCAAACCTGCTGTGGAACATGCCAGCTTCCATTCTGGGTGCCACTGATGACATAATACAAGTCACTCATCCCCTTAAAACACCAACACGGCACACAGATCCTTTCACTGTTCTCGTGTGGGGCAGAGGTCTACACAACACTTCTGCTTCTTCAGGAACTGCCTGGGGGAAAAGCACTTGTGACTGATGTAAGCTCAACAGGCATGCTTGCTGTGAAGCACCAGCTGAACCTGACAGAAGAATGCGCATACTTTGCAATTCTTACTCCGGAGGCTGGTGGAAAGTCTCTTGAGCACAGATGAAGCAAGCTTGTCATCTCAAGACTAGACACACTGCTGGCAGTGCAGACATACAGTGGAAACCCAAAGTTTAAGAGGAGAAAAAAATATAAAGAATTCTGGAAAATATGTGCCTTAGCTAGACAACCCCTAGAGACTCTCCTGATGGAGCAGTGGTGACGCTAAGTCTGACGGCGGATAACGTAGATGGAACTGCCAAGATCTGCAGGAACCTGGCAGGTCAGCAGGAAGCTTTCAACTGCCTGGTTCAAGATTCTCAAAACTGTGCCTAGAGCAAACAGCATCAAAGGCCATTCAGCTGGATAGACAGATAACCAGCAAGGGAGAAGATCTCACACAGCCTTTCAGAGACTGCTGTACCAGCCTATAAGAAACTAGCCTTTACCAAATGTTGGTACACGGCAAAGATAACTGTCTACAGTTACTTGAAGAGAATATTTAAGGTATCCATCCATCTTCAAGTCTTGTCTGTCTGAAGATGGATTTTTTTCATGTGCTTTACAGTAACAACAATAATAAAGCCCAATAATGTGCTGAGTGTAAAAAGCAGATATGAAATTATACCTTTTATTAAGCCTAATACTAAAGATAGGCAAAACCACAAAAGCCTTATTATTTTTTAAAAATATAGTGAATTTTTTCCTTAAAATAACTTGAATACCTATCACTCATTATATATATCTATATATATCTATATCTATATCTATCTATCTATCTATCTATCTATCTATCTATCTATCTATCTATCTATGGCTAGTACATCAAGCCCACTGCACGTATGGGCAGGTACATTATCACTGAATGCTTGTTTGCTTTTTGACACCTGCAAGGTTACTGTGACAAGCCTGACTGGCTCTGGGGCCTTCTGACCTGTGTTGCTGCCATCCCTAGGACTGGGAAGGAAGGAAACTCAGGAAGACACACCACAAGTGTCTGGCAGTATACACTCCTGTAAGTGTCAAGAGAGCCCATCTTCAAGCCACCAGAGATGCCAAGAACACAGCAGGATATAAACACTGTCTCTGTACTCACGTGCTTCACAAAAAGGGATCCGAGTTTTTCTGGATCTTCAAGGCACTTCTCCAACTCTCCTAAAAAAAAGCTGGAGACAGGGGAACATCAGAACCCTTTCTAACTTGTCTTCTTAATTGTAGACTCAGTCACTGAGGAGGGGGGCTGCTGAGAAGACTATAGCATATCTCACAAGTATTAGCCAGGCAGAAAAGAATTAGTTACGACAAAGTTTAAAAAAGGAATAAACAAAGCCAAGAGAGAAGAGACTTCCCCTCCACTCCTTTAAATAATTAATATTTTTTGTCTCCATTTCTTTCAAGACACATGCACTAACATCTGCCTAGATACTGAATGAAAACAAATTTCCAACGCAGTAGGTCCTTTTCAGTTCTGAAAACTCAAGTCTTCTTATCTATGAATTTCAATGATAACTTTAGAAGCTCAAGCCTGGTGATTTCCCCTGGGATAGCTTTATGAAACGTTTCCAAATGTCCCTGAAGTTGGGTTGTAGTTAGAGACTTCCGTTTCATAAAGGATCAAAGGACAGTGGCGGCACAGCTGTGTCCCTGGTGCTCTGGTCTAGAACGAGCGTTGACCTTATCACCTACACGCTTATACTCTGAAAGTTGTGCTGAGCTTCGTAGCACTAGAGTTTTCGTGTCTCCCTGGCTCTGCAGGCACTCTGACGTACAGCATCTCTGAATCCAATTTCAATGGACATCACAGGGGTTGGTCCTTTTCTTTCCTTTCCCTGTCACAGCTCAAGAACAAGCCTTGGGAGAAGCTGAAATCAAAGCAATCCCTCCCCCCCCCTCCACACACACCTACATACCTTTACTTTTACATTTGTTTTTATGTGTTTGTGCGTTCATGCTCATATGCAACTGCATACAAGTAGAGGACGACTCATTGGAGTTGGTTCTGGGATTGAACTCAGGTCCTCAGGCTTGGTGACAATCACCTTTGCCTGTTGAGCCATCTCACTCCCTCAGGTACCCCTTTCTGAATTGGCTACGCTCTTGCTAAGTCTGTATGTATTGAGGTATGTTTAGAGTTGCCCAGTCATTTACCTGTGAGTTCTAGTGAATCAGAAACCACTGATTGTGCAAACGAAGAGCTTTCCATGAACTCAAAGGTTTTATATTCCCTTCTGAGAGTTAAGAGCAGGCTACACTGAAGTGCCCTTATTGTACCGCCTCCCCACCTGGATGCTATTTGTTTAAAAGGCAGGAGAAGCAGAGACCAATCAGAGTTCTCTGGCCTAAGAACTAAGTGGGTCTATGGCCTCAGGTTTTTTTTTTTTTTTAAATCATTTTGTTTATGTGGGTATATGTGTGTGATATGTATGTTCACATGTGTTTGGTTGCATATGTGTGTGTGAGAGTGCGAGTGTATGTTTGTGCATGTGAGTGTGGAGACCCACAGCAGAAGGTAGGCATCTATTTTGATCCTGCCCCACCTTGACAACTGAGCAAGGCTTTGCTAGCCAGCTCACTCCTGAGACTCGGCCTCACCTCCTGTGTGCTGGGTTTACAGGCAGGTTCCTGTGCCCACCCAGCTCCGGGCCTCACACTTGGGCAGCAGCCCCACTCCCCAGCTGTGATGAGGGCTGGGCTTGGCAGATGTTGATAAAGCAGGGTAGCAGCAGGCCTGTCTAGGTCCTGGAGATGGAAGACTGCAGCTGCAACCCCACTAGAGCACCAGAGGCCAGTGTTAAGCATCCCTATACAATGAAGGGCTTTCAAATGAAAAACAGAGGGGCAGGTGTGCGATGGTGAGCTGTCAGGCCAAGGCATGCTCCTATACACTAGCTCCCACACACATCTCCCGATTAGGATAGATGTGAGCTAAACACTGTGACCCAATTTTATTTTCCTGGGCTATCCTGTCTGCTTTTCCAGTGACAGTGAGTTGGGCGTGTGGATTCTAAACTCTCTGACAGTAACTTGGACTCCAAAGGCAGCTGCAGTTCTATTAGACACAGAGTCTCACTGTGTGCAGCTGCTACTGAGTGCCATGTAGATATTAATCCAGTCACTGGGTCTGAAGATGCTGCTGTGTATGTGGAGCACACAGAGGGGGAGACTATGGAATGCCCTGACAGGCTCTGCTTTGAATGCCCGAGAGCCAGCTGGGTCATGCTATCTGGGAGGCCCTAGAAACCTTAGGAGCTAGGCCACAGCTAGAAGACCCTTGGCACTTCCTGTCTACAATGAGGTGAAGAATCTCCTAAACTACACATTTCTCGTGCCATAGTGTCTTTCTGTGTGTATGGGGACAAAGGACCATGGGCTTGAAGCAGGGTAGGAAAACAGGGAAACCCAGGGGGACAGATGGAGGGAAAAGGGTTCCTGAAGTCTGGTTTGTATTTCTTGCTGGCTCAGACACAAGAATTTTAACATAACTAGCAAAAAACCACAGTGAGGGTTGCTTATAGAGAGACAACATTTCTCTTTCCTGAGACAGACCTCAGACAAGGCTAGCTGAGAGCTAGTGGCTGCTGGAGGTAGGGAGAGCTAGTTTTCTTGGGGGTGTGGCCTCTCCTCGCTTTCCCATGCTCCTATGAATGGTCCTCTGCCCCCCCCCACACACACATGGACGGCACTAACTAGACATGGTGTGTGTGTGTGTGTGTGTGTGTGTGAGAGAGAGAGGGGGGGGCTGTTAAGGGGAGGGGGTATGATTACGAGATTGTATACATGTATGAAAATCTCAAAGCACAGAAAATGAAAGAAAAGGAAAATTAATCCAATAAATCTAATCAGTGAGGTTGAGAACAGCTAAGGAGCTATGCAATGGCGAGATTAACTTCATCCGAAGGCCTATCGGCCCGCCTTCCTGTCTCTGCTTCACCTTAGCTGAAGCAAGTAGAGGTCCTGAGTTCAATTCCCAGAAACCACATGATGGCTCACAACTATCTGTACAGCTACAGTGTACTCATATACATAAAATAAATAAATAGATTTTTTAAAGGACATAAAAAAAAAGAAAGCATGTTTAATTACACACAAAGTCATTATAGAGGAAGCCACTAAAGACCTTTCCGCAGTGGGTCAT
Source organism: Mus minutoides (assembly GCA_902729485.2). Classification (NCBI taxonomy): domain Eukaryota; kingdom Metazoa; phylum Chordata; class Mammalia; order Rodentia; family Muridae; genus Mus; species Mus minutoides. The sequence continues at coordinate 76,003 of CACVCL010028233.1, forward strand.
AAGGAAAGAGGCCCTGAAAACATTGCAAGAATTAGCCAGACTCAGTCATGGTGGGCTCAAGAGAATGAAAGGTTAATTCATCTCAAAGACTGCCCCCCAACCCCCCCCCCAAAAAAGCTTTCGAGGTGTGTTGTTCATACAGTGCTGCCTAGACAGGCGTTTCCCTCGGATGAGCTAACCAAGAATGCAGCCATGTCCCCAGCAGGGCAGGACAAAGCTCAGGCTGGAAGCAGACTCTGGCAAGAAGAATGCAAGAACTACTGTTTAGAGGGGCTTTGACTCCAAACAGAGGCCTGAGATGCATGCGAGGGTCAGATTCCCAAAAAGGAGCCGGGGAAGGAAATGCAAGAAAGCTGAGAGAGTGACGGCAAGTCTTGAGGAAGAGCTGGGGATTTCGGAGAGGCCAGAAATCTGGACTCTCTACCAAGAAAAGCAGCCCCAGAGCAGAGCTTTGTGGCTGCAATGGGGAGGCCACAGCACTGTGGACCCACAGGAGTTAGGAGTTCGGGTCTCTTCCCTGCTATCTCTTTGTTCTTCCTTCCAGAATGGGATGCTAACCCTGGGCCCCATGTGTTCCAAGTATAAAACTTTCTGATTAGTTTTCTGATAAACAGGAAAGCTCACTGAGTCCAGAAGAGACTCTGAGAACTCTTGAGCTGGACTGACCGACATGACCAAGGGCCTTTGGGGCCAGTGGTCGCTCTGAATATGAATGTCCTCACAAGCTTGCCTTTCCAGTTAGGTCTCCTCTTAGTGGCACTATCTGGGGATGCTGTGGGGATAAGAGGAGACAGGTATTATCTGTAATAAGGAAGTCACTGGGACTAGCTATCCCATCTCACTCTGTGCTTCCTGTCTAACAGGAAGTGAAGAGCTTTTCTCAGCCAGTCTCCCGCCACCATGTCTTATGGTGCCAAGCCAACCGATCAAACACTCTGAAACCATAATCCACAGCCAATCTTTCCCTCCACCCAGTTGTTTATGTTAGGTATATTGGTTACAATGATAAAGAGCTAATTAATGCAGGGGGGGAAGAAAATGGCTCATAGTGGTGGGTCATAACCCCAAGCAGACCAACTCTGTCCAGGGACCTGGCATCCTGGCATAGACTAGCATGAAAAACTTATGAGTCTTTCCCGTGCCGTAAAATGCTACAGTCTTACAGCACTTTGTCCTCAGCAAAAACTCCTTCCGGGATGCTACACAGGTCACAGAACAGACCGAGCTTAAACATCCTTTCCCTTAGCCCTGGCCAGGCTGGATACAGCATCACGCACGCACGCATGGTAGGTGTCTTACGTACTCTCTGTGCCAGTCGTAAATCTGATGGATGTTGCCAAACACGATCTTGTCTTTTCCCTTCATGTCATCAGGAACGCCGTCTTCCTTCATAAGTGCCATGTAGCCCTACAAAGCAATGTGTGTGAATGAGCTCATGTGTCTGCATCAGGGACTGGACTGAAAGTCACACCACACAGACACACTGTCTTGTTTAAGAACTAATCAAAACCTGCATGGAAAGTGTCCTGACAGCTTCAAACAGACTGTTATATTCACTGCTCAAATTGCCTCTCCTCAAACTATGCAACATTTACAAATAAACGAAAATCCTTCTAAGGAACTTAAATGGTTAAAATATGTAAATGGTTTCAGAAAGCAAACAAACATCCCAGCTAGTAAATATCAGAGAGAGAGTTGGTCAGTCATAAGAAGTCCCTTTGTTTTTAGGATTTATATTATAGAAACAAAGGAACTGATGTTCTGAGGTTACACAGCAAATTAAAGAAAGCTTGAGCGATACTCTTTCTGTAAACTGCTTGTTAACAGAGGTCAGTTAACTACAGAGCTAACTGTGCTAATGTGCTGTACATTTTCTGTCCCGCTGGATATTACGTGTAGCATGGGTAGCTGAGGCAGGAAGAATGAGCATGAGGCCATTCTAGGCTACCCAGCAAGATCCTACACTTTGGAAAACAAAATAAAAACTTCTATTCAATCGCTACCAATGACGGCAGAGCAACCTAACACCTACACAGAGTAACCTAAACACGTAGGCTGGCGAGTGACAGTGACTACTGCTGCGCTTCAGCAGTGGCAAGCATGGAACCCATGCTGTGTGTATACCAAGAAAGGCTCTGCCACTGAGCTAAAACTATAGCCCAATAGCTCTATGACCCCAAAATAGGATTCTGTATATATCTGCAAAGCTGAGAGAAAAATGACAACATTTTATACTATAAAAATACCTCTCCTCTAGAGCCAGAGACGGTGGCACACATCTGTAAAACCAGCACTTGGGAACTATAGACAAGAGGGTTATGAGTTCAAGACCAGCCTTAGCTAAACACTGAAACAAGGTCTAAGAAAATTAATTTGGATGTAGTTGCTCACACATATAGTACTCAACAGGCTGAGACAGGAGGGCTGCCATAGTTTGAGGACACTCTGGGCTACACTGTGACTTCCAAGTTAGCCTAGGCTGAAGACTATAATATAAATACCAACCATCTAACCAACCAACCAATGAACCAATGAACTACCCACCCACCCAGTCAACCAAGGCCTGAGGATGAACTGCGGAGCTCCTGCCTATAACTGACTAGTACAGAAGGCAGTGGCTTTGCCGTAGCTACACGGTGCTCAGCCAATGCTTGTGACTGAAAATGGTGGCAGGGCTTCTGTGCAAAGCCATAAACAAATACTCTGGTAGAGGCACGGGCCAGGGTCAGTGGATTCAGAATGAACTGAATCCCTAGCTCTGGCCACACTGAGTTTTCAACCAATATCACTGTTGTTTCTGTAGCAACATCTAATCTTATGAAATAGTTAAAGTCAACATTTCAATATAAAAATCAGAAGACTGTTAATGCAAAAAAAAAAAATCTTTAGAATTGTATCCAGCTTGCTACATTTCTTTAAGGCGTTCTGGAAAGTATCACCCTTCTGCCTTTTTTTTTAGGTTTTTCGAGACAAGGTTTCTCAGTATAGCCCTGGCTGTCCTGGAACTCACTCTGTAGACCAGGCTGGCCTCGAACTCAGAAATCCGCCTGCCTCTGCCTCCCGAGTGCTGGGAATAAAGGCGTGCGCCACCACGCCCGGCTACCCTTCTGCCTTTTAAAACAGCACCTCTCTGGATGATCTGTTTCTGAAGATACATACCTCAACTACACAGCCAAGGTCCCGCACATAGTCTCGTTCTGTCTCCACTAACTCTTGCAAAACATAGCTGGAAAAAAGAGAAATACAGAATCTATTTTCCAAAAGAATTACCCTATACAAATTTGCTTTGATGAGAATGGGTTTTTTAAGTCCATGCAATAATATATCAGATTTACACAGCTGGGTCTGACAGGTTAAGTGAGAGAGCAGGAACAACAGTTTATCAGTCGACTCATTCCGGCAGACACGCAGACTCATTCCGGCAGATGCGCAGTACAATGGGAGCAGAAAGTGAAAAGAAAGCACAGGTGCAACTTTGTTGCAAGGGTGTGGCATTAGGAGGTGCAGCAGTCTTTTAATTAAGTTATTTCAGACTTTGGTGGATAAGCAGGAAGTTTTACAATTTCGGACATTTAGAATGTGTACATTATAGTGAAGTGTTTCTGTCTGTAACAGCCAAAGGTGATTAGATAAAAGAGAACATCCCTTGGCCAGTTTGTAGTCTCCTGGAAGTTAAAGACAAGTCTCTATTGCTGAAGCCACCATTCACTTGGGACACAGGACGCAGAGGCTCTGAGCTGGATCTGACTGGAAAGCATCTACCTGACGACTAGATTCACTGTACCAGAAGGTGCTATGGAGGCACACAATCAACGATGCTTCCAGATGCATCTGAATAACAGTGATGATGGGTGTGGCAAGGTGCATGGTAACTGGCGGCTGTCTAGCTGTTCCTAAGGACCACACAGCAGGTGGGAAAACACATCTGGCGCTGGAGACCTAGCCAATGAGCTGGGGCTGGTGAAGTTACAGCTCTTAGAGGAAAACCCACTACTGCCACTTTCCTAAACCAGCATTCTAAATACTTAGCCTCATGCCCACAGATAAGTCAAACTCCCACTCCTCATCAAAGAGGCTATGCAGACCACTATAGAAAGCCATGACTCACCAAAATGCAGAGAACAACTGATAGCTGTCGACAGTGCCCAACCACCATAGACACATCTATGCCACAGCCTCCTCTCTCCCCACACACCCTGCATCTGATGCTCAGGAACACCTCAGAAAAGATGGGAGGTTATAAGACCAGAGGAGGAAGGAAGTCTGCTGCTAGACTGTGCCTCCTAGAAATGTCAGGGAAGCATCACTCATGATAGCTAAGCGCTATGGCTGCCTAAGCAAGGCTGGACCTATGACAGCACCAATGGTCACGCCAGTGTTGAGGGGCTCTCACGGGGCCTCAAGCTCACTCTAAGAACTACCGGAAACTAGGAGAGCAGAGAAAGAGAAAATTAGCCACCCGAAGGACATTGCTTATGTACATACAATTTCGGGTTGACTACAAACAACACTATCTGGCCTTAGCAGGCTACATATATATATATATATATATATATATATATATATATATATATATATATATGTATATGACGTAAAAGTTCCAAGTTGACATTCACTCACTTGGCCAACTTCATTCACCCTGGCACCCTGGCACAGTCCCTATGCCCGGTGCCATTCAGTCACTGGTGCTTATTATTACTGACCCACGCAACATACGGTACCTCTCACCCAGAAGAAGCGTTAGCCTTTGGTGTTTTAAAATACTCACATTTTGACTAATTTCAAATAGATTTAATTTTATGTTACTTTCTTTTTCCTTCACAGCTACACAATCAATAGGAAGTATATGAGTTTCTTCCCACAAACCACAGACAATATGCTTGTCATGAAATGTTCTTATTTGTAAAGCATAACAGACAGGGAGAACAAGAGAAACTGTAGCTATGGCTTACCACACTCCTACACACACACACACACACACACACACACACACACACACACACAGAGGCAGGCGCACACGCGTGCACAGGCACACATGATGTAACTGGGAGGGAAGTGGGAAGGTATGGAAGCTGGCACTGCTTACTGCCTTCTCTTCAGAGAGCTGCATTTTCTTTCTTCCATCTCATCAATGGGTGAGGAGGATGAGAGGAGGGAATTGTCTGAGGGATTGAAGGATGGGCTGCTACTGTCTCCCTGGTCGACGAGCAGCGAGCTGGGACGATCCTCTAGAGCCTGGAAGAAATGGAGCAAATGAACAGTGCTGACTGCCCTCGGCCCACAATGGCTGATGATGTGGTAAGAAAATCTAAGTCAGAAAATACAATGGATGTGACAGGAAAATTACAAGATTTCTGACAACAGATCAAATTGCATTATCAAGAGGAGCTGGAGAGATGCTGAGCAGTTGCGAGCATTTGCTGCTCTTGCAGAGGCCTCAATCTCCATATATGGCAGCTCACAACCATCCAGAACTCCAGTTCTAGGGGATCAGGACAACTCCTTTTGGCCTCTGCAGGTGCTGCACTACATGTGGTGTGTAGGAAGGCAAAAACACTCATGTAAAATAAAATGTCTGTGTAATATGTGCCACGACTGCTCACAGGCTTTTCCCACTGCAGAGCTTCATGCAGAGTCTGCAGGTGGACTCCTGTGTGGGTCGGAGCTAGGGCCTCGGAAAATATGTTATGGTCGTGTAGCTTGGTGCTCTTGTGGGATCTGTAACAAGTGGGGTGGAGGCTGCCCCTGACTCTGCTCTTGGGACCCTTTTCCTCCTACTGGTTGCCCCATCTAGCCTCGATGTGAGAACATGGGCCTGGTCTACCTGTTGATTCTGAATTTGGTTGATGTTCCTGGAAGACTTCTTTACTGAGGGGAGGGGAGGAGTAGATCTAGGGGAAAGGAGGGAGGGACTTGGGGGAAGGGAAGGAGGGGACACTGCAGTTGGGATCTAATATATGAGAGAATAATAAATAAAAGTAAAATAAAGATAATTTGACATGGCTTAACAACTGGAGACCTCTAACTGCTGCTTATCAATTCTTTCTTCTTCTGACTCGCTGAGTGCCTAGATGCCTAGGGATTATAGCTCCTTTAACCCCCCTCCCTTACCCCAAGCTTCCAACTGGACCCGCAGAAGGAGAAACAGAATACTGAAGTGCAGGAACAGTTAGCTTTGTTGACTTAGCTGCCGTTAGTAAGGTGCAATTGCTCCTGTGGGCCTGCTCTCTTCCCTTAATGGGGACAGACTCTTCATCACCATGGAGCTTTGATGACACAGGTCTGTGCACGCAACCTTGTTAAGGGAAGCCCACGGCCCTGCAAAATCACACCAACTACAGCTCTCATTCATGAAAATCAGGATGCCATTAGTTAACAAATGAAGACGGAACCGAAAACTGCACTCCGATAAATAAATAGCAGTTGTCCTTTATTGGAAGTACATGCTCTTCTGTAAGTGTCAGCGTTTGCTTCATGCCTGCGGATCAGGTGGGTGATGACAGGAAGCCAAGATTGGGGGTGACAGAGGACATTCTGCCCTATACAGTCTAGACAGCTGGGGCTCATTAGACTCAACTCTGTTTGAATAGTGAGAAAAAAAGAGAATAGAGAGAACAGGAGAGAGCAAAGGAGTAGTCAAGGTGTCAGCTGTGCCCAGAGGGACATGCCCTCACGGCTGGAGCAGCTGCTGGGACCCGAAACAGAGGCTCAGGCTACTCCTGGAGGCCTGTTCTCAGGTGTCACCTGCCTGACATGGCACCAGAGAGGACGCAGGAAATGTGATGAGGACATAGGATCATAATCTCTTGAACACTTTGGATGGTCACCCTGGCTGTGGCACCCACTGGTCCCTTACACAGATGTGTGTGGAAGACAAAGGAGCCCCAGCGTGAGCTGCCCTGAAGCTGGAGTACTGAGACCGCAGGGATTTTCAACATACCACTGGGAACTGCTCTCCTACTGCCATGCTTTATGGGAAGGTCATGGACAGACCCTCATTTTAAATGCAATTGAGTGGTGGGGGGAAGGGAGGGGAGAGGTGGAGAGGGGGCTATTTCACAGAGCATCTCAGAGTAGATGGTCAGCCAAGCAGGTAGCAGAGCAGCACTCAGTACTGAGCCCCACATAAACCACCCTAGCTGCCATGTCCTCTGTGTTGCCCTATGTAAGCTCTGTCATGCACTGAACTGCAACTGTTAGAGCCACAGCTTTTCTGAGTTCTGTGAGTCCTTCAAACCACCGGTGAGCCTTAGGATGACGGAGCAGACCCCAGATTCTGTCCTGGTCATAGTGAGAGCAGTGTGTAGCCATAGTTGCCATCTATGGCAAAGGCATTTGTACACAGACAGGAGAGTGACTCTCGAACCTCGTGCGTGCGTGAGAAGCCTTACCATTTTGCTTTTCACGAGTTCTTCAATTGCACTGACGAGCTCAGCTGCGCTGGGAGTCTCAGAGCTGGTGGGGCGGACCAATAACCTTGAAGAGGCCTATGGGAGAAGTTAAGACAAAGAACGGGGAGGAGAGGTCTCTCGTTAGTAACGGGGCAGACAGTGAACTCCCTCGTAAACTCCAGCCTTTTTTTTTAAAGTAAGTCCAGACAAAAAGACCACAAGTTTGTCTTTGTTTGCATTTATTTAGAGTCAGCCTTTATATTTACAATATTCTGACATGAAACATTAAATAAAACCTGTCTAGGGTACATGTGGGAAGCAGACAGCGTCTGTTTTTAATCCACAGTCATGTAACATCGGAATGGTTTTCAGGGCGGCAACTGGGCATGGGGGCACACTAACAGTAACTTTGCACCGTGCTGGCTCAGGCTCTGAGCTATGGAGAGACACAGAACCCAGTCAGCAGAGGAGAAAGAGTCTTACGGTCTAACGGGTGAATCCCCAAATAATCAAGAAACCGAAATGGGGCTGCTAAGAATGGCTTGACTGTGTTTACGGGATTAAGAAGGGGGAGGGGGGCCAGGGTGTGGTGCCCAGATGGGGGAGGGGGGACAAGCTCACCATTTCCTGTGCCATCCATTCCCCAGTGATTACTGCAGAGGACAGAAGAGCTGAAGCCTCACAAGCTACGAGATGCCACTTACGGCTAGATCCAGGGCATCACGGGGTGACAGTCGGGGAGGCTGGGGGAGGGGCCACTGAGCTGAGTTTCAGTAATTAGCAAACACTGTTTGCAGATTACTTCTGCTGTTAGAGTAGCTGGGGATTGAGGGGCATAAATAATATGAACCTTGCTTCATATTAATGGCAGCTGAGATGCATGCGACATGTGGCTGTCTGTCTGAGAGATGCATTTCTCACAGTGGACAGATCACACATTGTTACAACAGGCTTTTTACATATGTGGACCAAAATACGCACTTTACAAAACAGACGCTGGTTTGCTCTAATGAAGTTTGGCATATGAGATGAACGGAACGAAGAAAAGAAACTCAAATGGAAAGGTAAGGAAACTGAGCCAAAACAGACACAGAACACAAATCAACGTAATGCTGCAGTGGGGGTTACAGAAAGAGAAAACAGAACAAAACAAAAAATTAGTTCAAGATAATAGACTGTCTGGGAACACTGCTAGATTTCTGTAAATGAAGATTTGCTACTGATAATACCCAACCAGGTTTCATGGTAAACAATAAATGATTCCAGTAAACAAGACTGGCAATTTAGTCCTTTTAAGGGAGGAAAATAGGCCAGGAAAGCCTGTGCCTCATTGCTTGGATAACCACCCAGACTTAAGAAATTTATTGTCCTTCTTTGAAAAAGCTATTAGTTCAGATTGTTACAAAACAGCTTATGAGTTGTCACAACGCCCACACAGCCTGTGCCCCGGCCAGACTGAGAGCCTTCTCTCAACTCTAAGGGGACAAACCAAAGCCTGGCTCCACAGCTCACCAGCGTGCCCAGACCCACGGCTCTCTGGCTGCGCTCAACTGTGTGAGGCACAAGGTGTGCAGGGTGGAGCTGTGTGCAGGGAATTAAGACTGAGCACCAGGTGTGGGAGCCTTGCTGCTGCCCACCAATGACTGCGCTATGTCTTCCGTTGTCACATAAAGGCTGATGAATCTAGCAAGTGACGGACAATGCTGATACGGGAGTCAGGAAGGGAAAAGGAAAAAATGTGAAGGGAAAATGCGGAAAGAAACATCTATTTTATTCAGGAAACTTAGTTATTGCCAAAGAAAACAAAACGAAAGAACAGTAGGGAACCCCTGCGATGACTTCCTCGCTCTGGTTTAGCTCCTAACCGATGGGGAGGGTCACCATGGAAGGAAGAAAACATGGTGATAGGGGGCAGCAAGGGCGTGCAGGCTTCATTTACTAGGCTTCCTTTTTCTGATATTTTATTTTCGAGATTGTTCAATTGGGGTGGAAAAAATAATATGGTTGAAAAAATAAAATGGTTGAAGAAGTGAAAGGAGACAGACTGGTGAGGCTTGAAGCCTTCAGACAAGCCAGGGCAGGCAGCCACAGGGCTCTCAGGCTCACTCCTAGTATTCTGTGACAATGAACTTCTCGGACTTCTGATCCTACAAGCACCTGTGGCAAACTGGGGACAGTAACTGGAGAGCAACCCAGCCTTACTTTAACCAGAAAGCTATGTGCAAGAACACATTATGGAGGTCTACTGTGTGTTGAAAGCTGTGTGCAGGCAGGCTGAGACTTCTCTCGGGGACTCTAACCAGCATGTTAAAAATTACTTTATGAGCAATTGCTGTAGCATCATTAAAATACACTGAACATATTTACATGACCATGTAGATTGCAGCAACATATGCTGGCCTCGTGCTTGTTGGAAATGGATTTGTTATTCATACTTCTGAGATACAGACAGGCTGGCTGCCGGAGAAGAATCCGGCTTCCAATGGGTGCCTTCCCCCACATCCGTCTCCCAGCCTTTGCAATGTGCTGGTGTGGAGCTAAGGCAGGCTTCGCCTCTGGCCTGGGTGCACACTCGCTGGTCCCTTACCTTGTCATCCTGTGAGTCTGGCTGAAGGAGGCTGTGCTGCTGAATGGCCATGGGTGGAGGCAGTGGTACAGCGTCGGCGCCCTCCTCGCCTTCTTCTTCTCCGCAGCTCTGCATGCCCGAGGACGAGGACTTGGACAGCGTACCACTGCTAAGACCCTCGTTCCGTCCTCTCTGAAATCAGACCAATGATTATTTGCTCGTGTTGGACCACAAGGAGCAAGCCTGGCTACAGGCTAGACTTGGCTTCTCACAGAAGAGCACAGTGAGGCTGGGATCAAGCACACATTCATTTCCTCTGTTTGCATGAAAAATCTGAGTTTTGGCTTTAGTGAGAGAACTCAAATTTATAAAATAGATGAATACGCAATGACCTCTGTACTGTGGTAGACACTCAGCAAAAGTAAGTTTAGTGAAAAGAAAGAAAGACAGAAACCACAGAAAACACATGAAGCAATAAAATAAAACAAATGTGACACTGGTTTTTGTTACTGGTTTTTGTTTGTTTTTGAGCCTATGCAGAACTTGGAAGAGACCAAGTTAAAATCCCTACTGACCCTGCCAGTGCTGAGGACATCCTAGTGACATGAAAGATGGCTTCTTGAGTATCACTTAGGGCCTCCTGAGACAAAAGGGAAAGGGAAAAATATCCTGGATATCTTGTCTCCACTTTGGTGACATTGGAATACTGTGGAGTCCCATGTCATCAACGAAAGCAGTCAAATGGCATTTCCAACAATCAGCCGGTCCCTGCACTTAACAGTCTGCAAAACAGAAACCTAAACGGAGGCTGTGGGACATGGATGCTTTCTGGAAATGAATCCACTACTCCTCAAGACAACAACTTGAAAGGAAGAGAACACCAGAAGGCATCCATGGAGTCCATAACCACTGGACCCTATGACCTACAGTCACCGTGTCTTACTACAGTCACCTGTGACTTACCGCAGCCCAAGCCTTTCGCTCAGACCCACCTCTTCGATGGTCTCATCCTGCGGGGTGGCGGCGCTGTCATCCGAATCCTTCTGCGATCCGGCATCCGCGCTCTTCCGGACCTCCCGGCTCTTCTTGTGCTTGTGGGCCAGCTTCTTCGCATGCCCGTCGGCCTTACCGCTGCTGAGCCTCCGCACGGGGCTCGTGAGCCACTTACGCAGGGTGTTGCCCGGCCGCTTGGGACCTGGTGAACTCTGTGCTCCGATCATGTGGGGCTGAAGGGAAGCCACAGAGGCTGGTGGGCTGGCGTCATTGCTGGAGACCGACAATGAGTCTGATGGGATGAGAAGAAAGAAAGGCGTTTTATTGATTGACCCCCATTGTGGGCAAGTCTCTGTCCTTTAGCCTCATGTTCATTCCCATCTTAAAGGACTCGCAGGTGGGCTGATGGCAACTTTGTTGTCTTTACCTAGATGCTGAAACAGAGAGGAGAGGACTGATAACTCTCTCCCCTTTAGGGGGATTATCAAGCCAGATTTCCGCTACAGAGGCACTGCCCCATCCCTAAGGGAGCTCCTGTCACCAGTCCTGAAGACCAGTGTGGCCACTGCACAGATCCAGGCATGTGATTTGGTTTTGCGTAGTTTGGCACACTATCAGTAAATATCGATTTCTCTCTCTGTCTCCTTATCTTCCTTCTATCCATCGGTCTCAACCCAGCCAACGAAGTCGCCTCAGGACTCACAGGATTGCAAGAGGAAGATGATGAAACAACGGATCCAGAGTGAGGGGAAATGTCCCTGTAAACTTGAAAGCCAGCAATGAAGAGCCACGTGGTCACTCTGAGCACCTGACATGGCGGCTCTGCCAGAGTAACAAAGAATGGAATGATTTCTTTTAGGAGACATAATAAGAGGACCATCGGCCAAGTGTTTATTTTTTTAGACCCTTTGAAGTCTGAAAATTTTATGGCCGCTAATCTTTGAAAGCACTGTTTTACAAGCACCTGCAGGGACTCTTTGCCTTGTGCCACCAGAGACCACTAGAAGCCTGTGATTCTCCCTAGAGGCAAACTGGTTCAAATCTATCAGAGTCTGCTAAGAGATAACTCCTTTGCTTGCAGTCAGTATGTGTATGCATAGGTGTGCATGTGGCATTTATTTATTTATTTATTTATTTTTCTCAGGTGAGAATTATTACTGGCCGTTACAGCCAGTGGAGGCGATTAAACCTGGAACCTGAGTATCTGCTGCCCAAGACTGTTCACACCATCCCACTGTCAGGCATAACCCACAAGAGGCAGGAGAAGATGAGAACTTTAGGTCAGTATCCCTCCCTGGCATCTAGGAGCACAGAAAGCCAACATCCTCAGCTCAGGCCTCTTGGTGCGGTGACAGTATAAATGACTCAGAGATGAAGGAAGGGCCTGGTAATCCATATGTCACACGGTACTTTACTAAGCTAATGTTGAAAACATTTTTTCTTCCCTGACAAGGTATTGCTTATGGCTCAGACTGGCCTCCAGCTCGCACCTCAGCCTCCTAGAGGTGTTGGGATTACAAGCACATGCCGCCATACCTGATTCAATTAAACATCTTTAAATCCAATGCGTGTGACTAGCAGGTGGACACAAAGGCTGCTCCCTGGATAACGTGAAGGGATAGCCTTTCCTCTGAGCTCTGATGCATTATGTCACTCTGTGAGACATTATGGGAGAGAAAAATGTTCTGAGTGCTAGCAGCTATTATGGATTTAGAAGGAAACTAAAGTGTTGAACTTTCAATTTTTACTTTGAAAGTCTTTCATTTCAGAAGTCTGAAGATATAGAGGAAAAATATTCCCCATCTGTTTTTAAGGTTAGCAGATTCCTACTGTATCTGGTATAAATCTGATATAGTCATAATTTTGGATATTAGCAATGGGAAAAATAACCAGATAATTCTTCCTTCCACTTTGTAAGTATAATGTCAACTCCCTCGTGCTTATGATTCTCTGTAACAATACATTGTGTGTATGTGTGAGTGTGTTTTAATGGAACAAAATTCTCTGCCTAAATCTGTAGGTCATCCTAGCCCACGAATCTACTCTGTGCCTAAGTCAGAAGTTTTAAAAGCTCTCATTTAAACAAATGAGACCATCAACAGAATTTGGAAAAGAATTTGCTGGTGTTTTAGTTATCTGAAGAACCAGTTTTGTCCAGCAGGCAGAACAACTCCACTGGTATACATTTTGCATCCACTAGAGATCTGAGTTTGTGATGGCATTTCTGTAGTGGCTGTGTGCTCTACAGTGTCACTGGGCACAGGCTAGGTACCTACCAGTTCCACACTCCTCAGCACAGAACCTACAGTGAAGTCCCTTTGGAAAGATCCTGATTTACTGGTCAGGACATAGCTGTCTTTCTCAAGAGGTTCTGGTGGCCATTACAGCCAGTGGAGGCGATTAAACCTGGAACCTGAGTATCTGCTGCCCAAGACTGACACAGAGGCAGGTGTGAGGCACCTTTCTCAGGTTCATGACTTCCCAACTCTATAGGATCCATGTGGATACTTAGGTCCACCCAAGAGGAGACTCCCACCCTCAGATCTTGACTATGTGTCAAGGCAGGCTCTGTGTGGGCAGGAGCGTAACTGCTAGCAGGCTGCTTGGTACATCTTGGGCTTAGTAAATACATGCAGAATAAAGATGACTAGGTGAGCAAAAAACTGGTTGCAGGCTATCCTTATTTTTGTTTGTCCAACTCAAGGACACTGATGGATGATGTAAGCCGACCACTGTGGATAGTGATGCTGTTCAGAGTGCAGCATATTGTGGTCAGTTCTGTGATAATTACAGGTGATCTCTATCTTCAAGCAAAGCTTACAGGGTTGTGAATTTTCACTTCTTTGGAAACCAGGTCAAGCAGACTCTTGTGATCCTGTCTCTTCCTGTGATGCTACGAGCTGCTTTTTTCTTAGGACAGAGCCTGGGCTTGGTGTGTGTAAGTGGCACCGATCAAGGGGAGCATTGCACGGGGGTGGGGGTGGGGGTGGGGGGTGGGGGGGCAGAGAAAGGGCTCCGGACGAAGCTGACCCTGTAGCTCCAACAGACACACCCACTACTGTGCTTCACACCAACTACTGTGCTTCACACCCACTACTGTGCTTCACACCCACTACTGTGCTTCACACGCTCAGTTCTGCACTCTGGTCTCAGCTCCAACAGACACACCCACTACTGTGCTTCACACACTCACTTCTGCACTCTGGTCTCGGCTTCACTCCTCACTGGGACGCTACCTTTCCTTGACTGTAGGGAAGCCTTGCTCTTGCCGGGTCTGAAGGCTGGCTTTCCTCTCTCAACGGAGGAGAATCCTCTGATTCCAAGCACAGGAGGAGGAGGACCTATGAGAGGTGTCACAGAAAGCCCTGGACTGGGGGGCTGTGTCTGGGCTTTGCTCTCTTAGGGGTGATCCAGGCCGACTGGCGTAGCTGGGTTTCCACACCTTACAGGGCAGCAATGGACTCAGGAAACAGTAAGAGTGAAATGAAGCAGCTTTATAAACTAAGAAGCCGCTTACAGCTGAGGCATCTGGGACTCCCTGATGGTACAGATATGAGTATATTGTATTTATACAAACAGCAGTGCCCCAACAATACCCAGAATTCATGGATAGCAGGAGGCAATGGCACTAGGAAATAAAAAATATGTGGCACATATGACTGAGATAGTGACTTGATTGCTTTTCTGTTTTAAAAGAAATTTGTCCCTGTTATAAAGGATGGAATTCAGCATAAAGAGAAATCCACACAGGTGTGCCCCCCAAAAAGCAACCACTACCTGCAGGCAGGGGCAGGTTTAGAGAAGAATCCCAAGTGGCTTTTTATTTTATTTATTTTAATTTTTTTGCTGAGGCTGAGGTCATGCAATGGCTGTCGTAGTTTCCTTTTAAAGTGAAGACAGAAAAAAGCCAGAAGAGGAAGGCCAGGGACCCAGTTCCACATGGGAGGGTTTTACCATGTGTGCACAGGGGAGGAGAAAGCTATCTACTCCCAGTCTGTAAATCTGAACATCTGTGATTAATAAAAGCTCTTAAAAATGTAAGGAAAAAAAAAGTGACCATATCCTGCTAGTTGCAGGCTAAGGAAGATTAAGTTTCCTCCCCATCTGCTTTCTTCCCACTTTCCCAGTGGGAGGAGGCCCGAGACTCCACCCGTGTAAAGCAATGGACTGCTGAGGACTTGTAGTCAAGCTTTAGAATTAAGTACCGCATACTCTGAGCTTGAGAACGACTCGCCCAAACTGACATTTCTTTGGCTTCACAGTGTTTATAGCACACAAGAGGGGTGGGGGTGAGGGGTTGTGCAGCTGTGTGCAGGCCTGGGGGCTAGGGCCTGACTGGCACATGCCGGGGTCCTGCCAGTCTTTGCTGAGGAAGCTGTTTGCAGACAGCTGCAGACAGGATGTGGGGCTGGAGTTCCAACCCTGCCTGTCGCCTGTAGGAGCTAAGTACCTTGAAAGCCCACTGGCCTTTTCCTGCTTTGGTTTCTTGAGGTGTAAAATAGTAATGATTTTCCCTCTCCTGTGTGGAGAGATTATAAAAAAAGCCTTTGTAAATATAACCTAACAGATATAGGAGGTGATATTCATGGTTTTGAAAAAAAGAAAAGAGAGAAGAGGAAACTGTAAGCAGCAAATGCAGGGACTAGGAGCAAGGTGGTCAGTCACCAAGGTCCGCGTGGGAAGAGCAGCTGGGCCTGCGCAGCGTGGCCTCTCAGTCCTCTGCATCTGCTGCTCAGGCTCCCTTCACCCATATCACATCAACCGAGCACACACAGGCAACTGCTGACAGCCAAGTCACGGATGGGAGGCGGGGCCACCACAAGATGCATACATTCAACACTGGGAAACGGTCCAGTAAACATCTGTCTCACATTTCAGATTCTCTTGCAGTATTCCCAAACGATAGTGAGTGCGTGTGTGTGTGTGTGTGTGTGTGTGTGTGTGTGTGTGTGTGTGTTTGTGTGCTGGGAACACACTATCCAATTCTCACATTCCCAGGCAGCCACTGTATCACTCAACTAAACCTGCAGTTCCTGGTCAATCAATACTATTCTATCTCGGTGTTCACTGTGTGTGTGCTGAAGAACGAGCCTCAAACGAACTCCGCCATGATATCTTCCTAGTCTTCTAAGCATAACTCAGAGAGAGATTCCTAATGCAAAGGAGTCATTTCTGGTTCACGTCCCGAGGACTGTAGGGAAGTTGATAATGGGAAGCACGGTTACTATCTAAGGAAGACAACCCTCAGGCTGTGCTTATAAAGCTTGAGGCCAGCTAGGCAGGCTTTAGCGTTCTGTACCCGACTTATCAAGGGCTGAGTGCAGAAGACCTGTTGTTCAGAGGTGTCAGGAAGGCAGCCGTGGAGATCCTGAGCCAGAGAGTGCACAGTGTTCAGCAAGCAGAGCAAAAGCAGGCTACGGACAGATCCCGACAGCGGACCCAGCCGACTGCAGCATTCCAAGCATCTCTACGTTCTTCCAATGGGATTTAAAGTCTCTGTTTTTAAAATCAAGGTATCATTTTTTTCTAATTAAAAAAAAAGTCCACAGTGACCTAGAGATTCTCTCAAGATGACATAAAAGTGAGTCAATATGTAAAGCTATTCTGCCAGATGTATCCTTCGGGGACCATGTCTTGTCTTATACCAGGACTGCAATGGTCTGACAGGCCACAAATATTGCAGATAATGGAGGTGAGACATATGGGAAATCAGTTGAGGGACTGTGGAAGAGACATCATCGATCTGCTTAGTGACACGGTGCAGCACTGGTGGCTAAGAACAGATGCACTTCACGGTCACTTTCCAAATTATAATCTATCTTCCCCTTTGAGTAAGGTTTCCCTGAAGCCTTTCCCTGCCTGGCTTCTGATTTCTTTGCTCTTACGTAGGTTCAGCTCTCTCCCGTCCAGTGGCGGATAGGAGAACTAATGTGTCCCCAGCGCCAAGGCTCTGTCAGGATGGCACTGTGAGCCACAGTTCTATGCCTTTCCCACACACACCCAGGATCCCGGCTTCACGCTAAGCTGGGACCGTCATGCTGCTGCTGCTGTGTCAGCACAGGAAGTAATCTTTCCAAAGGCGGAGTCTGGAGACGGACGGGTAATGAATGAGAATATGGAGAGAGAACACAGAGGGCATTCTGCAGACTTTACAGCGTGGTGCACAGTGGGTCCGTGATGCAAAAATGTGAACTTTGTGTCTGCGTCAAATACTGAGTGAACACAGAAGCCACAAGGGGGGAAAAGATAAATTTCCCCGTGTTTAGAAAATAAATAAATAAATAAATAAATAAATAAATAAATAATAAAAACCCAGATTGGACTAGAGGCCCCAGCACAGTATGGCTCGTGCAGTAATGAAAAACACATGTCTCTGCAGCCTGAGAAAATGCACACAAACGAGCACCAGATGCAGGCTCCTCAGCAGCACCCTCCCACACACTCACAGCGGAGGGCTTACCGGCCCCCTCCCCAGCTCTCACGACCCCTGAGTCTCAAAACACAAAAAGGCCATGGGCATCAATTAAAAGCAGCCAGAAAGAGACTGCTGTGGCTTTCCTTTATGAAGGCTGAAAGCCAGTACCATGCACAGACCCCGGAGCATGCGTTCACACAGGCGTGTGAACACAGGAACGTTAAGTATGCACTGGGTTTGTGCTCTAGCCTGTGCCACCAGGTCATGCATTGTGTGGCTTCCTGAATACCCAACCTGAGCTGGGTGATCTGGGGTCTGTGGACCCCTAGAGAACTCTCAATAGGACTGGTCCCCAGTTTTCTTCCTGACACACTTGAACATTTTTATGAATGTCAGGAATCATGGCTCTTGGATTTGTCCTTTAAGAGGGAGACTAGACGTCAGCATTTCTAGTTGGAAAGCCATTTCATCTCAGAGGCCCTCTGGAATGTCATCACTAATGTCTCAGAGAGAGAGAGACAAGGGGACTAAATGCAAAGGAGGGAAAGGGCAGAATCTTGCAGTTGGCTAGTCAGACACACAGCATCTCCTTCACTGCTGAATGGAAATAAGAACATGTTAGAGGAGAGGCAATGCAGAGCCATCACGGGAGGAGAGATAAGCTAGCATGGGTGTCAGGAGCTACAACCAACCAATGGATGAAGGAGCGGGACTCTCTGAGTATGTGGTCTACAGCAGGTGATGGCTTATGGCCAGGCTGTCTGCTTCCAGGCCAAGGGAGCTGCGTAAGTCAAGGCTCTGAGGAGGGCAGCCTCGGCGGTTGGTGGATAAGGTGTACGGGGCTGGAGAGACACAGTGTCTTTTTACAGAGCCCTCCTGACTTTCTCTGGTCAGCACACAGCCTGACGATGTCCACACTGAGCTGCGTGGGACACTGCTCCTAGGTAAGGAGAAGGAAGGGGACCTATGGTGGCCCTGGGAGGCCTGAGCCGAGGCTCCCACTGAAGATCCATGGGTGAGGGTGCCGGAGGGGACCCCACATTGACCCAGGCATCTCCACAGAAGCAGAGTGACATTCTGCAGAGCAAGAATATCATCTGGTCTATTTAGCCCCAAAGCAAGAGTCCTTCTGAAGGCTCTGTGATGAGTCTGGCTTTTCTGGTCGGCTGAGATCCTCTCTGGTACCCAAGTCACACTGTTCTTTTTCATAAGATAGATTCTTAGTGTCACTTAAAGACTGTCTCTAAAAACAAACACACAAACAACAACAAAACCCACCCAGGGGTTGGATTACTCAGTACTTAGTTTACTGTTGGAAGAGGGATAAGGAGGCTCTTTATGTTATGAAGTAATTAATTTATGCTGTGACTCCATCTCCCGAGCACTGCAGTGTTTATTGTTGCCTGAACAGACACAGGACTCAGCATTCATGGAAACACACAGTTAATTTGGGGGCTGACAGTCACATGGTGCCCACATACCATTCTGGCTTCATAGCCCCTAATGCTGTTAGGAACCATGATAGTCATGGTCATAGTGTCCTTGAAATACAACCCCAAAGCAAGAAGCATAGACACATTTAACCTGGGACACTTCCAACAGCAAACATTTATACTTCTGTTTACTGTCTTCTTTCATGTTAAAAAAAAAAACGAGGTCACCTGGCTTGCCTTGCTAAAGGGGGAAATCTACACATGTGGGGGGAATTTAGATGCGTTTAAAAGCTAATACCCATCTTCATGTGAAACAAGGGACACACAAAGTCCGCCCCATACAGCGTGGTTAAAAGGGACATTCTACTGTTAAGCCACGTGTTTTGGTTGGAATGGTGATAAGACTACACTTCGTTCATACATAAATGTATTATTATTCTTTCAAAATTAAAACCAGATTCAGAATGTCAGCAGTGAAGTGTTTTACTGCCTCAGAAATGCCTGAGTTGTGTTAGTATGCACATAATCAAGCCAGCTATGAACCATGCAAACTTATAAATGTTGTCACAGAGCCCATACCAATGTGCTCATTTGTATGCAGCACTACGGGGCAGTGGGGAGGCCCTGGAATGTTCTGCAGAGAGCTTGCCAAGTATTATCACTCTCCACATCCTCTACGGGGTGGGTTAACTCCGGCTCTAGTCTCAAGGGATGCGATATTAGCTTGGAAGAGTTATAGCTGAGGAGGGAGGAAGCAGATGACTGACTCTCCCAAACCACAGAGCCAATATCCAGCACATTAAATGCTGAGGTTCCTGGTTTAGTTTAAAAAAAAAAAAAAAAAAGAAAAGAAACAAAAGAGTCCTAACCCAGTAAGGATTCTTCCTAAATTGCATTTTAGTAACACAACAAAAGCAAAATGGTACTGAACTAAAGCAAAGAGCATTTGAACAAACATGCATACCACTACTGCCCACAGGCACCGGGAGGAAAAGCCAGCACGCCCATGGGCATGCACACACCACAGTCCACCCAGATCACACTCGGTCACACTGGTCACAGCCAGCTTTATGTTATCTTGCTTTCCACCTCTTTCCTAGGCCAAAATGGCATACTTCTGCTTTGGTCATTACTTATTAACTTTTCAGTACCGTTAGTTCCCCTCTTTCTTTCGGGGGGGTGGGGGTAGAGGGAATGGTCACACACTGAAAAAGCAGCAGCACAAACCAAAGAATGAAAAGAACAGGCTGGGGTGCCTTTCTTTGGAGGCAGCTGAAAACTCTCTGTCCCGTTTCTGGAGCCTCAGGGAGCAGGCAGGCGGCTTTCTAAGAATGTGCTGTTGAAGGAATCTCCTGTGGTCAACAGAGTCCTCCTGTAAGAACTCCTCCCTGAGCTATCCAAGCTATTTACTGCTCACTGGTGAGAGGGAAGGAGAGGGGTCCAGAGTTACTCCAGGACGAAACAAAGCAGCCGTGGAGACAAAGGGAATGAGAAAGACGGCCTCTGCTAGGGACACCAATTAAAGCAGGATCCTGTCCTCGGCGTTAATCAGTGCCTCTGTGATAGGGTGGCACTGAAAACCTCCAGGGAGCAAGCAGCCACAGGAAGCAATCAAGCAGCCTTTGCGTACGGCTGGGGGCGGAACAGGATGAGGACAGCCACTGTGCCGTGTTCCTTTTTAGATGAAGAGAGAGACGAAAGGAGAAACATTCAATTGTCAGCTCCCACGTTACCACAAGCACAACACATCCCTGTTCTCCGTGCCAGTTTGAGAGTGGACTTTGGTGCCACTGGGCCCCGCCAGCTTAAGGAGACAGAAGAGAAAAGGAAGTGGCCTTAGAACTCAACCGAGTTGCACATCCCAAGCCTGAGTCCTCCGTCTTCCTTTTCCAGCTAACAGTTGTGAGTTCTTTCACTACAGGAGTAGAGTTGACTGC
Organism: Mus minutoides; assembly: GCA_902729485.2. NCBI lineage: Eukaryota > Metazoa > Chordata > Mammalia > Rodentia > Muridae > Mus > Mus minutoides. The sequence goes on from CACVCL010028233.1 coordinate 96,738, forward strand.
AAGGTGGGACCCAGAAGCGTTTTCAGCTGTGCTTCTGAGAGTAAAAGGTGGCCAAATGGTAAAGGTGTCAATGAGGGGGACATGGATTTGCACCCAGGACGCCTAGAGGAACACACGTCCAGTCACTCGGGGCTCGCTGTGAGGACGCTCAGCTGCTTCTACGCCCGGGGGTTTTCCGGTTGTTATAGTTGGGCAACCTGAGCCAATTCTTCACATTTGCAGGGTCTTAGGAGAGAACTGCAAGAAATTAACCGCAGCCTCCGGGGCTGTGGCTGCCCGGTCCCCACCCCCATGCCTGCGGGCAGGAAGAGGAAATCGGGGCTCCCTGGACAGATCCCAGGGCTCATTGCTCCAAGCTCCCTGTGTTTATGGACTTGCTCACTCACCCCAGAGGCCAACCGCGAGCACCTGGAGGAAATTCTTCAGAATGAAAAGCCATAAATCTGTGTTCTCCTTACAAAGATAGACCAAAGAGAGATTGCAGCTCACCAGCAAGATGCCTAGAAAAGTCAATTTGGGGTGGCTAGGGATCCCTGCAAGGAGGAGAGTCCCATGGCTGATTACTAATAGCTCAGGACTCTACATGTGCTGTAAAGTCAGCTGTAACCTTAAATGTAATTTCACAGCATTTCTTTCCTGGATGTATTCTCTATCAAGTATGGAAAACCTTTTCCCACAAAAGTGAGAGAACAAAATAGTTTTATAAATGTATTTCGATTAAAAAATCAATAAACAAATTTCAATGAGAATTCTGAAGTGCTGGTGAGTGTACGGGAGGAGGGGGGAGGTGCCATGAACCACAGACCATGTTCTCACAAGGACATATATCCAAGGTCATGCGTAGAGTGAGGAGAGACAGAACACTGGTTCTGTTTTCCACAGAACTGGTCCCTGAGGCGTCCATGCATGCGCATGTACCATGCTGTAAACTTTGAATGAGTTGGTGGTATTTAAGTGGGAGAAAATTGAAGAGAGATTTCAGACTGCTCAGTCGTTGATGTAAAACAGCCAGTCTTCATGGCCGAAACAATCCTCCAGCGACACTTTGGTATTTGTTTATTCACACTGAGCTGAATCTCCTGTGTGTTTCCATCCTTTAGAACAGGTTCGGAAAGATTTGAAACCAAATTCTGTGCTTAGTGTGTGGATCTGTTCACTGTTAGGAAGGACTCTTCCAGAGTCTGATGCAGACTGAGAGAGATGCAGGCTGGGTCCCAAAGGGAGTAGCTAACTCAGAACGAGCCCGAGATGCCTCAACAGCCACCATCTTATTGATACAAGACTCGCTGGAGTTACCAAGGGTTTATTTAAGACAATGCATAGGAAAACCCCAGCACAGCGGAGTGGAAGTGAGGCAGGAAGTCCCTCCCCTTGCCAGGAAACTCTTCTCGGTTCATAGCTACGGGAAAATAAATCTGTTTTCTTCAATGGCATGATACTGGGCATATCAATCACACAGACATGGGTTTTAGTTTTTGAGAGAAAGAACATGAAGCTCCTCCCATGAGCTGGGGGAGGGAAAGAAATATGACCAAAATACGTCGTATGAAATTCTCAAAGGAAAAAAGTAAACATTAAGAAAAAAAACAAAAAACAAAACAAAACAAAAAAACAGGTATAGAAGCTAGGTAGCCCAGGCTGGCATGGAACCAGAGTCCTGTCTCAGCCTCACTTGACCTCTCCTTATTCCATTCCCGGATAACTGTTTACATTCTCCTGCTAGGGCTGTGTAAGGTACCACACTGCAGCAGCATCAAGTGAGACCCGCCCCTGTGGACAGGAGCCAAGCCCAACCGGATCCCTGTCGCACCGCGCTACCCCAGTCACTTTCCCCAAAGCGCAATGCCCAGATATTTGCCGGTGTATAAAATGGTTTGTGACCACCATGGGTTCTCTTGACAGGCATTAAAAAAATCTGCTTTAAAATTTATTTTCTGTCTAGGCGTCTGAATCCTTTTTTTCTGCTCAAGTCTGATGGGTACTTGATCTCCTGTAATCAATGCAGAGGAAGAACCAGTGGATATTAAAATATCACCCTGATATCATACTGGGAAAGGCATCTGGGAGTTCCTGTCCTGAGTGATGTGGGAGGGACAAACTGGACTTCCATCTCTTTTTATCTACCCTTTAACGTGAAATAGTATTTTCTTTTCTTTCAGAATCTAGGTCAACTTAAAAATCTGTGGTGCTGACTTTGAGAATATCTCTTAAAACTTCTTAATAATTTAACAATTATCAGAATAATAATGTGTGCGGGTAATAATAGCACAATCACCCTTCATTATGAAGTAAGAAGTCTAGTAATTTTCTGTAGTAAGAATTCTTAAGGGACTAAATATTCTAGGACTCAAAGGTCCCTCTATAGGAAGAGGCTGCTCTGCTTCAAGATCCAACTCTTCTGCTCAGCTGCTTGCGGAAACGCCTGGGGTGCTCAGCGTTGCCAGGAGGGAGGCGCTCCTGCTTTGCAGTCGAGGATGACCAAGTTCATGGAAATGAGGTAATCGGCACAGGGGCCAGGGCTCCCTAGTGGTCCAGACTTTGCATCAGACTTTGACATTACCAATTGTTTTTTTTCTGCATCAGTTATTTTTAATCAAGTGAGCTCATGCTTCATCTTACTTTCATCTTCCCGCCACAGGAATGCCATTGCCCAGTGTCCCGAATGGGCAGATCAAGGTCACAAACCTTCCCAAAGTGAGGGTATCACCTCTCAAGAAGGACCATTCTGGGACAATGTAATTAACACAAATAGGATAAAAACATCCACCGTCACATGCCAGTGACTTAAAATGCCCATGACAGCTTTGTGAATGGAAACTATGAAGAATGCTATAGAAAACCATGTTTTCAGCAGCAAATTCAACACCCACAGACAGGGTCAGGACTTACCTCCTTAAGGGCCCATAAATCAAAGATAGCTCTGCTCTTTCCCCTGACCTCCCAAGGACACCCAGAGGCAAACAGGACCACTTTCCCCCATTCAGTACCCCCTTTACCTAGGATAAGCCTCCTTCACTGGGGAACCCTCTACCCTCAACTGATCCTTCTTCAGTCCAGCTCGCAGGGAATGAAAAGGGCCCATGGAGTCTCAGCAGCTCGCCCTGACTCCACATCTTGCTGTCAGATAAAGGGTGGATGTGGACAGAGGCAAGTACTGGCAGATATTGAAAGACAAGCAGGCCAGGCTTGGAATCCTCGGTAGGATGATAACAGCTTCTGAGAGATCATCGTGTTGGATACACAGTGCTGCCAGATGCCAGGGGAGACAGACAGAAAGCCAACACTGGGCTGTGCTAGAGGGAGAGAGTTATCAGCATCAGGCACATCCAATCCCCTCATCCCAACTTTCTGTATCATTTCGCTCAAACTCAAGAGACTTGTAGGGATTGAGTTTCCCTTATTTTCCCTATCTTATGGGCAAAGCCAGACCGTAGCACACACACTCCCTTAATCCAGACGGTGTAGGCTGAAGCATCTATCCCCCCACCCCAACTTTCTCTTAAACGCAGCAATCCTTAGGAGAATCACAGAACCCAAACACCAGGGATACAACAATGCTCCCCCCCCCCGATATTCTGAAAAACCCCAGAATACATTAAACTTGAAACAGACACAAAATCGGCCGAAGTCACAGGAAGGCAAATTGTAGCCTGGATCACATTAGGTTGTTTATATGCAATTTCAGAGAAAAATAAAAGGCTATCAGCTGCTGTACGAAAACCTTAGGAACACCCCATTGCATCTAATGTCTGAGCACTGCATTGCTCTTCGTCTCGGGCCATGTTTCTAGGGTCTCCCAGAAGCCATTCCCACCCAGCCCCATTGAAAGGCAGTAGGCATGGAACACAATTCCTATCAGAACGTGATACAAATTCTGCTTTGTTTCTGCTTCACAGCATACACCAGCCATTTAAGCAGCCAGCTGGCGGGAAGCAGGCAGAGAGAGAGGTGCAGAATGAACATCTAAAATAGCTGTGTACCTAGGTCAAGGATCCAGTACTTGCAGGTGCCTGGCTGTCTGCCGCTGCAGTACGCTGAGCCGACAGAAGACAGCGAGTCCAGCGTGTCGACTGGCTTAATTCCGTTCGGCATGATGAGCAGGGATCTAACGGTCCAGCACCCGGGCTGTACCTCTCCTCAAGCGACAGACAGAGCTTCTCACTCAGCAGTGAAGGCAGAGGCTGTGCAGCCCCGACAGCGGCAGCCCGGGGCTTGGAGTAAGTGCAGCTCTCTGTTCCTCTGCTGGCTTCTGAGCACTACCTAGCAGTTAGGGCTCACATGTGGGAAGAGCCAGGCACAGACTACATTCTACCACACTGACTCTAATTGGAGCTCAAGGAAATTCTTAAGGCACCCTGGGAACCAGATGTCTCTCTTCTCCTGCGCTCTCCAGCACTGGATTCACTTTCTCGGTGAAATGTACAGTGACAGATGTCCTCCCAGCCCTGGGAGTTCTGGACAGCTTCACTGGCTTGGGCTTTGTGTACATCTGGAGGGAGGTCCTCTCAGAGACCTATAACAAACAGGGACTCCTGATGAGACTTGATAAAAAGGGATGTAATGCGGTCTGAGAGCCAACTGGTTACATCACTGGGCTGCAATGCTACACTACACTTATTGAAAACAGCTCTGTTCCTCCTCCCAGGAAGCAGACAGACAGGAGAAAATAAATATCCTTATGCGATGTGCAACTTCGTGTGATTTGCAAGACGCATACGAGGCCCTCACTCCTGTCTTCTTGGGAAGCTGGGTGTCCTCCCTTGTCTATACAGTTGCCACTACCAGTTCCCTCAGTCCTCATCCTGTCCCTCACACACCCCGGGGATCATGTTGGACTCTTGCTCCTGATGGCAACTGTGTGCTCTCGTGTCTTTTGCTTTGGGGTCACCTGGAATAGTTTCTATGCTCACATCTGGTGTGTAAGATCTTTTGATGTTTTGTTTTCCTATGGCCTTCCTGCATTTATTGTGAAATAAGCTTTAAAAATCCTCCAAGAAAGGGAACATGGAAACAGCATAGACTTTTGCAAAAAATTACACGACGCATCCATATAGTATGCAAAGAAAATGCGTTCAGAGGCCAGTGACGGAACACAAGCTGCCACAAACTTGGCGCCTTTTGTATGCTTTTTCACATTTGAATTTTATGGCTAGGATTGACCATTTATAGACTCAAAATGAGCCTCACATTCTTGAAGAGCAAAAGCAAGACTCGAGGTTTGTTTTCCCTGTAATGGTCCTGTGTGTGACAGATCCAGATGGCACGCTTACACCAGAGCCGGAGAGAGGTGGACTCATACAGCACTCTTTATACAGGGAAAGGAAACTTTATTACCAAATAAATAACCCCGTTTGTTGGCAAAATAAGCAGTAAAAATTACAATCTACTGAAATCAACTTAATTGACATTCTAAAGTTTCATTTACCACCTTTATTACATGGCTTACTTTTTCTCTGTCTAAAAATACCAACTGCCAAAGACAGGCTATTAATTAAAACTAGAGAAAGAGGCAACAGGGCAGTGAATTACCTCATGCGCACTGCAAGTTCTCTGTGAGGGAGGAAGGGGCTGAAGCTTAGAAGTGAGTGTAGTAATTTTGGCTGCAGAGGTATAGGGATTTTCCCCAGCATCTTATCTCTCTAAATCCCAAGCTCACTTATGCCAGGAAGCAGCAATCCAGCAGGAGGAAAGGCGTACCAGGAGCAGGGGACAGTCTCATCCCATCTTTCTGGTTTTCTGGAAGCTCAGGGCTACAGGGGTCCATTTTTAACTGAGCCATTTACAGTTAAGTGAGCATAAAGCATCCTGGCAGAGGTTCCACTGACCCTGAATCTACTAGACAGACGGACGGGGAAGTGGGACCAGCAGAAATGTGGGGCCACAAACAGAAGGCACAGAAGAACTACAAGAGGTTTACATTCTAATCAGCAGCTAAAACACCTAGAAACAAAACTTGAACTCTAGGGTTTATTATTTTTTCCTGCTTCAAGGTCATGAAGAGAAGACCACTGCTCTGTTGTGAGAATTGGAATATATTCAGCTTAGGATCCAGGGCTTGTTAGCAGGGAAAAGTGGAAGAGAGGGAGAGAAGGAAAGAGGGGAAGAGGGAGGGAAAGGAGAGGAGGGGAGAGAAGGAGTATGTAGATGTGGGTGACTTGAGACCAGCAGTGTCAGAGGTGGTGATGTGGGGTAAACAGGAAGGAAAATGGAGGTCACTAAGACCTGAGAATAGGCAGGAGTTACAGTGTTGGGTTCCTTCTCATTGTCAGTATTCAAGAGCTTGTCTGCAGCTAGACATTATCCAGCCACGGAGGAGGGACAACTGGCTGGATTCTGGATGACCTGGGACTAGCAACAGGGGTCGGGGGAATCACCTTAGAACAGATGGAGGTGGGGTTTGCAAAGAAAGAAAACAGACTAAGTGAGCTGGGCTAGACAACCATTTCAGGCACTGGAAATGCAGGGAGACAGGGATGCCGTGCAGAAATAACAAGGGAAGTTCTAAAGAGAATGTTTGGGGGCATTTTTTTGTGTTTATAACATTTTAATTTTATGGCTAGGTATATGATTTAATACTCTACAAAGAAAATAGAAAATATTGGTCTAAGATAGCATTATAAAGACACGAGGACCAAATACAGAGGATGCTGGGAAGATACAAATGACGGAGGTAAATACAAAGGGTCCGTGACCTGAACATTATATTATGTATGTCAGGATTTGAGGTAAGTCTCTGATGGCATGAAAGTCTTGGTAAGGCTTTGTGCTTCTCCAGCACAGCCCAGCACTCAGTGTATTACAGAAGACTCAAACCAGCCTACGCTATGTGGCTATGCTAAGCATGGGCCAGTGGGAGCACCCCGGGTGCAGTCACAGCAGGCTGCTGTAAATGATGCACAGTCGGCTGATACAGGAAATGCATTTTCAACTTTCCGTATTTCTAACTCGCAATGGGTTCACTGTGACATGATATTCATACATTTACTGGTTGTTGGCTCATAAATGCCATAACTTTAGTAGAATATTTAAGAAAACTGAGTTTCAACTCTTGAAATTATATTTCCCAAATGCCCCAACTACATAATTATAACCTAAAAGAACTGAAAAAGTTATAGGCTATAACCCGCATTCCTCCAAATTTGTTCAATGGAGTCCTAAACTCCAGTGCCCTTGAACAGAATGTGTTTTTAGACAGAGTTCAAAGAGGCAACTGGGTTAAGTTGGAGTCCTAAGGATCAGGCGCGGTGGGTGACTCATGCCTGAAATCCTGTCCTTGGGAGGCCAAGACAGAAAGACTGCCATGAATGTAATGCCAGTTTAAATGAATCTAATGCCAGTTTAAACTACATAGTGAGTCTCAGGATAGCGTGAGATATCTACATATTATATAGATAATATATCTATAGTGTATGTGTGTGTATACATACATACATACATACATATATACATACATACATATACACACACACACACACACACACACACACACACACATATATATACTCTACAAAGAAAATAGAAAATAATGGTCATTATAAAGACACGAGGACCAAATACAGAGGATGCTAGGAAGATACAAATGATACACACATATATGTGTGTGTGTGTGTGTGTGTGTGTGTAATTATAGAGTAAGACCCTATATATATATTGGATATCAGTCCCCTATCAGATTTAGGATTGGTAAAGATCCTTTCCCAATCTGTTGGTGGCCCTTTTGTCTTGTTGACAGTATCTTTTGCCTTACAGAAAGAAGCTTTGCAACTTTATGAGGTCCCATTTGTCAATTCTCGCTCTTACGGGAGGCTATACCAGTGCCTGGCAAACACGAAAGTGGTTGCTCACAGTCAGCTATTAGTTGGAACACAGGACTCCCAAGGAAGGAGCTAGAGAAAGTACCCAAGGAGCTGAAGGGGTCTTCAACCCTATAGGTGGAAGAATAACATGAACCAACTAGTTCCCCCTGCGCTCATGTCTCTAGCTGCATATATGGAAGAAGATGGCCTGGTTGGCCATCATTGGGAGGAGAGGCCCCTTGGTCATACAGACTCTATATGCCCCAGAACAGGGGAATGCCGGGGCCATTACGTGGGAGGGGTGGGTAGGGGAGCAGGGTGGGGATGGGGGAGGGTAAGGGGAAATTTCTGGATAACATTTGAAATGTAAATGAAGAAAATATCCAATAAAGAGAAAAAAAAAGAAATTAAACAAACAATAAGAAAACCCGAAATAACCTGTCAAACAGCAAAAAAATAAATAAATAAATAAAAATAAAAAGAGTAAGACGCTAGCTTAACAAACAAGAACAAAAGGAGGCAGCTCAAAGTCTAACTCTAGACAATAGTTGGCACCTTTGTACAAAGGAGAACAGGACAGAGTCAGAGCCAGGCCCTGTGTTCACAGTAACCATGAGCGACAGCCAATCACAGGCTCAGGAAGAAACCAACCATGCCAATACCTTCATCCCTAAGACTGAGCCTCCACAAATACATTTTCTGCACTAAAACCCCTTCCTGTAACTCCAGTCAGGAGTGAGGCAGGCCTAGCAAGCTAGCAGGGAGGTGAGGGGTGTGCGTCTATGTGCCCAGAGTGGAGCACAGACACAGTGATGCCAGAAACCAGCACAGGGAAGCAGAAAGGGAAGGGCAGACTAAATCATAGGTCAGCTCCACAGACACATCCTTACTGCACACTGTAAACCCAGACCAGCAAGAAGAGCGGGAGGGGTCTGCCTCTCGCAGGAAGATGGGTTAGTGGTTCTCAAATGACTGCTGACATGCTGACTGAGTATTCTAGCTATGAAAATATTTCACTGGGAGACGACACAAGTTTAATATGGTTGAAGGAATGTGGACCGTGGCACCCAGGTACCTGACTGTTATAGAGAGAGGTTCAAATAGGGAAAGGAGGAAGGCTAGGCAGGCATACTGGGCAGCTATAGTTGGTGGTGTTAAGATCACACACACACACACACACACACACACACATACACACACACACACACACACACACACACACACACACACACACACCCACACACACACACACANACGCTAGCTTAACAAACAAGAACAAAAGGAGGCAGCTCAAAGTCTAACTCTAGACAATAGTTGGCACCTTTGTACAAAGGAGAACAGGACAGAGTCAGAGCCAGGCCCTGTGTTCACAGTAACCATGAGCGACAGCCAATCACAGGCTCAGGAAGAAACCAACCATGCCAATACCTTCATCCCTAAGACTGAGCCTCCAGAAATACATTTTCTGCAATAAAACCCCTTCCTGTAACTCCAATCAGCTGGGTTGTGAGGCAGGCCTAGCAAGCTAGCATAGAGGTGAGGTGTGTGCGTCTATGTGCCCAGAGTGGAGCACAGACACAGTGATGCCAGAAACCAGCACAGGGAAGCAGAAAGGGAAGAGCAGACTAAATCATAGGTCAGCTCCACAGACACATCCTTACTGCACACTGTAAACCCAGACCAGCAAGAAGAGCGGGAGGGGTCTGCCTCTCGCAGGAAGATGGGTTAGTGGTTCTCAAATGACTGCTGACATGCTGACTGAGTATTCTAGCTATGAAAATATTTCACTGTGAGACGACACAAGTTTAATATGGTTGAAGGAATGTGGACCGTGGCACCCAGGTACCTGACTGTTATAGAGAGAGGTTCAAATAGGGAAAGGAGGAAGACTAGGCAGGCATAACAGGCATACTGGGCAGCTATAGTTGGTGGTGTTAAGATCACACACACACACACACACACACACACACACACACACACACACACAGCTTCATCTCTGCTGGGAGGGCGTGAGATAATGGCTCCACCACGCAGCTCTTCTGCAGTAGGAGGGACCAGGACAGCTCCCTGTGGAAGTGGGTGACCTCAGGATGGAGGCCTCACAGACACAAACTTCTCGCCATACAAGTGGGGCCACATGGGAGGAACCTGGCAACAGCTCTCAGGAAGGGCTCCTAATGCCCGATGTTGGAATTCTGTTAGCAAATGGGGTGTCCTGGCTGAGTGAGAGATGTCAGAAACCTGAGTAATAGATAACTAACTAAATGAAGGTGACAGATTTTCCTTACAGAGAAACAGGCAGTGCCCCTAGGCGACGGTGCATGAATCACAGCTGGAGGCGGAACCGCTGGAGGCGGAACCACTAACGGGGCCAAAAGCAGAGCAGGACCAGAAGGAATATTTGCATAGTTTATAAAAATATATCACGTGGCATTGATTAATTACCACCAGAAAGCCAGCAACTAGCCAGCAACTGGGGAGGTACTATAGCCGAGGCTTTAACTGTGGGCCTCTCCTGTGGTCCCTGCTTCAGTACTGCTCCTGCCAAAATGGTCCAGAAACATTAACTCTGACGAAAACATCAAGTAAATTCAAAGTAGTGCATCCTACAACATAGAGCCAGTATGCCCAGGATGTCGCTTTAGAGTTAGGATGCGTGTTATGCTTTGGGTCAAGCATTGTGGGTGATGTTTCCAAGCAGGGGGGCACACAGAACACAGAAGTCTACTTCTGCAGCTTTCCCCAAAGCTTAAAACAAGTATGTTACCTTATTGCAAATAGCTAAAGAAACAGAAATATGAAAAAGTTTTCAAAAAGGACAGGCGAGGTCAGAGTCTGCTCTCAGGGGTCCGAGCACCCCGCTGGCCCTGGGACCGGCAGTGCTGGCTCTCTGGAAGAACACACTTCACTTCCTTGTGTGATCTCTGTGGCCCCCATCCTCTCCTGGTGTTTCCGCTCTGCACAATATGCCCACAGTGCTGGCCTGGAGCACAGCTGTGGTTCCTGATGCTCTCTCAGGTTCCAGGCACAAAGATACTCCTGTCCCAAGGAGCCTGGTCCTGTTTCTTTACCCCAAGATAATACCTCCTGCCCTGGGGGTGGGGGGCAAGAAATGACAGAACCCTGTTTCTTACAGCCCCATTCGCATGTGAGTCCCCACTGCTCTCTGTGCAATGGGGCAGTCTACAAAAGCACCTTTGTGGGGCATTCAAACTCCGAAACAGAGAGCCAGGAAACCCAAGAGGCTCCTTTGCCTTGCTTTATTTACTGTCTTTTCAGAAAACATGTGAACTCTCCTTTCTTCAACAGATTCCTGTTTTTTATGTTAAATCATCCTGTGACATTCTCTGAGGCCTCAGCATGGTGTGGTATTTGCAAGATAACATGGCATGTAAAAACAGAAACAAAAATGAGTGACCACCTCCCCCCAGCTCAGAGCACTCTAGCTAGCTAGCCTCGGAACACCAACCGATGCTTCTGATACCTCAGTTCTGTGTCATTTCTGCACATTACGGGGACAGGGCCTGAGGGGGAATCTTCTAGCTCTTTTAAGGAAGAGGGAGAGAGACCATGTCATGTGGCTTCTGAACAAGGCAGGCCTTCTAACTCCCACAAGAAAGCCACAAACGTGTACTCAAAGCATGGTTTCCCCTCATGACACAACCCCTTATCCACACATTCATGAATGGCCTGTGAGTAGATTCTGTGACTAAGGTAGGACAGGAGAGAAGATGTGAGTTTCCCATAAGGGGCTTCTTTAGGCAGTAGGGTCAGGTTTTTAGAATGGTCTTGTCAGAATTCTCATAACTGACCTTTTGTGGGTAGTTGTGGGAGGGTCCCATCTTTCAGGAGCAAAGGCATGGGTATAGTGAACTTCACACACCAGCTTTTGGAGTCAGCTTTGGGTAACAGACCTACACACACACACACACACACACACACACACACACACACACACACACCAGCCACAGAGAGGGTGAAGTGTAAAGAAAGCCATGCGACGCTTCTGAAGGCTTCAGCTGCCTCCTTGGAGTAAAGTTCGTTGTGGTGGCCCATCAAGGCAGTGCTTCCTGCTCTTAGAATCCTATTTCAGATCAAGGGCTAGTTAACGTCTCTGTGCTTTTATACACACACATGCATGCCTCCTCACATACACAAGTGCACCCTCACACACACCACACATGCATACATATTCCCCAACACTCCCCACCTGCATGCACACACTATACACACACACACACACACACACACACCAGCCACAGAGGGTGAAATGTAAAGAAAGCTATGCAATGCTGATACACGAATTCTCAGTTTGTCCGCTCTGTTTTTACTGAAATGTATATCTCTCCAAATTCCTATGCTCAAGGTATACACACCATACCTCAGAATGAGACATAATCTCCAAGCAAATGAAAGCACTGCTCATACACTGGACGGCCCACATCTAGTCTGACAGCATCAGAATGAGAACATTTAGACATGGACACGGCAGGGGTGTGCACAAGACAGTGCAGGGCAGTCACCTGGCCTGGAAGCCGAGGCCTGGGAGACGGGGGAGGGGGGGTTGGGGATGGAATCAGCTTGCTGACCCCTTATCTTAGACTCTGGCCTCTAGGGCTGGCAGCTTAGTGGATGAACGTTCTCCTGGCCTCACAACGTGTGCTCCTTAGCAGACATGCCCTGCAGTTCTGGAGCACTTTCCAGCCACTGTCCTTGCAAATCTGGGGGAGGCTCAGGTGTCCACCTAGTCTCAGACAAACTTTTCATATGGTTTTAGTGACACCCCTGTCCCTTTTTCTAGAGAAAAAAAAGACTCAACTCTTTTTTTTTTTTTTTTTTAAAGATAGCAAACATTTCAGAAACAAGACACAGCAAAGCATATACTTGGTCCATTTCTATAGCACTATCTGGCACATGGATAAGTGTGCCCCCTTGCTTTCTTTTAGCTTACACTCATAGTGGTTTTTTTTAAAAGCAAATATGAATAAATGTGTATTTATCCTGTGCCCCTCCCTGCCATGGACTCCTCTGTAGCTTGACTCCATGTCTGTATAACATAGAGACTTGCTTCTACCGTTTTCATGAGTGTATAATGCTCTAAGCACACACAAGCAGAATTCACTGGGTATTGTAGCTCACTGAGTACTGTAGCTCACAGAGGCCTTGCATGCTTCAATAACTTAGCATGTGTATCTCTCGATTCATGGGAACATATATTTATAGCTTATAGAAACAGAATTAATGGGCTCAAGGGAAAAATCAAAATTTCAAGGAAAATACATGAATGATTTATAAGTTAAGCAAGTAATAAAACTTGCCATACAGTGATGTTTGCATAAATATAACTTTTATTACCAAGACCCATAAGATTTGATGTGTACCAAGCCCCTTAAACTCTCTAACTCCATTTTACCCCTAGTGGGGGAATCACTCTTAAAAACCATTCCTTTGGATTCAATCATGAGTCCTGTACCTATCAGGTTGACTTCTGAGAGAGATTTTCCTATAGAGCAGGCATATGTACGGAAATATTTGTTAATCTCTCCAAAATATTTACATTTTGATTGCACGTTTAATGGAAGAGACGTGAATTAAGAGTCTCCCACTCAGAGCAAACGGCAGCAGTTTACAGAGTGGAGATGGCTTGCCGGCTCTCAGTGCACGCCGAAAAATCAGCCTGAGTCTCTTCCCCCAAACTGCAAAGTTATGCATCTTTCTAAGTTATGAACTTACGAATCAAACCACTTGGTCAGACAGCTCCTCTGTGACCTCAACAGCTTCCTGTCTCCTTTGGAGTCTCTTAGCTTCCTGCAGGAGTCACATTCTTAAGTCTAACATTTCACAACGAATTTTGCCAATACAATGTAAAGGACTCTCCCCTGTACACCGTCCATTTCTACTGATGAACTCTGGAGGTAACATAAGAGGTAGAGGTACGGAAGGCTGAGTTCCGAGTGCGGACTCTCGTCCTCTGTTCCTCCTGTGTTCTGTGTGGGCGTCTACAGAGGTCTGTTCTGGGCATAGCCATCACTCTTCGGGCTGACCGGTCATGCCGTGTGCTGAGCAGCCTCAGAGTGGGCAGCAGATCCTGGGACACTCTGGGCAGCATGGCCATTTCACACTGCTGACTGCTCAAGGTCACCGTTTTCCCAAAACTTACAAACGAAGCATGAGACAAGGATAGAGGTGTTTATTATTTGAAGGGCCTTTCAAACAGGCTCATTCCCCCCACCCCCACCCCCACCCCCACCTGCACTGCGAGCCAGCTCCGGAACTCTTTATTCTGAGTGGTCTGGAAATAGCCCGTGCTCGCCTCCTCCTCTCTTTTTCCTGTGCTTCCCCATGAATGTAGAACTCTGGATTTACTAGAAATGCATATTACGGCATTGTTCTCTGACATAGGTTCCTTTTCTTATAGTTCAAAAAGAACTGGTTTCAGCTG